>CACSLK010027813.1:4501633-4517856 GCA_902706635.1 Striga hermonthica | reverse complement strand
TATTTATCCAGAATATTTGCGAAAAACCGCGTACTCTGATATATTAGTCAGTCGGGTCGTTACAATACTTCTTGAATTCTTAACTTCATGACGAAATAGAGGCATCAAAAAGCAAGTACTCTCAAATTACGAGAAAAGATAAGGATCAACAAAGGATTTAAAATGCTTAACTCCATCCGATATCTCATCCCATGCAAAGGAAGTGAAAACAAACAAAAATTCCAAAGTACTGAAATTGAGCAGAATAAAGGGGGTTACAAACACAATTCAAAATAGTCTGCAAGCGAAAGGAAAAATAAACGGTGGTTTGCAAGGTTTTCGAGAAAACAATAACATAGAAGTAAAACAAGGCTGCTATGACTTCACGAGTCCATGGTTAGCTCTACTGCTACTGAGGCGGCGGTGGAAGCTGTTGTTGCTGCTGTTGGGGTGGCTGCTGCTGATTCGGTTGCCTTCGGGGCTCGGGGCACATGCTAATGAAATGTCCGGGGCAGAGGCAGTTGAAGCAGACTCGCTGAATGTATCGGCATTGCCCAGAGTGAGGTCGGCCACAGTTTGCACATTTCGGAAGCTGACCTTGGGTAGCAGGTGGAACGTCGCGGCGGTCTGGGGCTGCACGTTTTCCCTTCCTGTTATCCTGGTGGGAATCAATTTTCCTCTTGCCCAAACTAGAGTCGGGCGCAACAGATGAGATGGGCTAGACGTACTGAGCAACGGTCTGAGAAGGCTGGGAGGCATGATAATATGAAAGGACTGGGGCTATCGGAATGAGACAACTCTCTACCTCCTGAGCCCGACTCACGGTATATGCATAAGACATCGGTCCGTGACTCCCCACCAGTTCACGGATTCTCTGATTGAGCCCCTTAAGAAACTTGCAGGCCTTCTTGGCATCGGTGTTCACTGCGTCGCCCGCAAAAAGGCACATGCGGGTGAAGGTGCGAATATACTCATCCACTGTGGAGCTGTCCTGCTGCAAGTGGTAGAACTCATGCTCCATCCTATCCCAAAAGCTCTGGGGAAGGAACTTGCTGCGCACCATCACTTTCATTTGCTCCCAAGTGAGAGCATGAAGCTCCACCTCTGGCCTCCGAGCCCAGTGGTCAATCCACCAGTCAGAGGCGTCCTCCTTCATCTGATAAGCTGCGAGGGATACCCGCTGACGGTCCGGGAGGGGGAGTACCTAAAAAATCTTATCCAGCTCTTTCATCCACTCCAGCACCGCTGTGGGGTTCTCAGTCCCCACGAAAGTTGGTGCATTCATTCTCTGAAACTGGACGATAAGCTGAGTAAGATCCATGGCCGGAGGGGCCTGGTGCTGACGGGGCGGAGAAGGTTGCGGGGATGCCTGACGGTTACGGTTGTTGCGAGCATTCATACTTCTACATTGAATAAGCCGAACAAGGTTTAACACAAAAACAAACAAAATAATCAATACTTATAGAGGTCTAGAGTTCGCCAATAAACACTAGAGTTCGATTAAATCAAGGTGGATAGGTCCTAAGCCCCGAATTATAGCACATAAATAAAAAACAATCATTTCATAAATAATATCAGTATTACTTATGACTTACATACCTTAAGCGGCGCGGCATGACGAAGACGAGTGGTCGATGCTTATACTTAAATATTCATAAATGCACATAAACCACGTTAACAAGTCTACAGAAACGCAGACTGGCTCTGATACCAAACTGTAACGCCCCACTTTCATTTGACGAAAATCAAAGCTCTTTCAAAAGTCAACTCAATTTTTTTTTCGAAACCTTTTTATAAATCAGTGGCGCTACTCAACTAAATCACATAAATCATACTCGCATAAATCATAAATCATAAATCCAGTGTTTCATAAATCCCGAGTCCAACAAAATTATTCATAAGGGAACATGTCCCAATCCATAGTTTCAAAAATCCTAAAGTCATAAATCATAAATACCAAAGTCGTAAATGCATAAATAATCATAAATAGTCTAGCATGCGGAATAAACTAAAGGAAATCGGTCAAAGACCAACACCACTCATCTTTTGTCTCGTCAGCCAACACCTGCTTAACCTGCATCCATGAAGAGCAGGTGGGAGTGAGCACGGTGAACTGCAGTGCTCACTACTATGCACATGAACAATAATAAAGTACGATAAATTTAATGGCATGGTCGCAGTATGAATATAGTCAATAAACATCCCATCTCCTAACCAAAGTAATTCTCATGTGCACACCTATAACAATAGACTGTTGCTCGTATGCCTTTCGGCGAACATAAATGGGGTGCCCAAACAGCAGGAGGCTCAACCGTCACAGCACGCACCTAGTGCTTGGACAGGATATCCATCACCGGGCCAGGGTACATTGCCAAGGTCTTATAGATGACGTGGTCCTTAGCAAAGGACAAACGTGGAGATTACCCTTGCGGGGTACGTTCTATAGCTACGGGGATAACCGTTCGACGGCCGGTACAGCTCACATCGAAGATTACATGCTCACATGCATACATTGATCATACCCACATAAATAAAGCAATTATCATTCAAGGCATAGACAAATTTTGAATAACACCCACCTGGAAATCGAGGTAGAATATTGCACACTAAAGCAAGTACGTAGGATGAGGGCTCGACTCCTCAAACACCTACAATTAAGCGAGATAATTCATTAATAATTTATCTCACTACCCGAATTTAACCTAAACCCACATTTAATCGAAATTAAGGTTTAAGGGTTTTAAATCAGATTTTTCGTGGACTTGGAACTCTCTAATTTTTAAAAAATATGACTCGGAGAACTAAATTGGGGTCTCGGGACTTAAAATAATTTTTCTCAAAATTGTAACCTTTTAAAAATATTTTTAAAGTTGAAATCGGTACGAAAAATGAGTCCCGGAACACAAAATTGGCTTAAAGGCGAATTGGGCTAATTCTGTCCCGGAACTGGGCCTAGTTCCCTACCAAATTGGGCCACAACAAGCAATTGGGCCGCACAATAGGACCAGACACCAGACTTGGAGCCTCGCGGGCTGAAACCGGGCTCGCGGGCCTGATTGCTGCAGCGAGATCGGGTCGAGCGTGGGCTGGAATCGGGCCCTGTGGCCCGCGCGCTGAGCAGACCCTCAATAAATAATAAAAAAAGGACTATTACTTAGGCCAGGGACTGGAATCGAACCCCGACCTCATGCACAGGGTAACGCACAGATGACAGCTGCGCTACACGCTTGGTTGCATTTGTAATTGAAAACATATATTAATGACTGAAAATCTAAACCTGCTATTTGAACAGAAAAGAATTCGATCAGAGGCTGCTATCTGCGAACCGGTTAGGCAATTAATTATTAGACCGAAATCGACGACGACATATCTAACGGCAACCGGATCGAGACTTACAATAATAATACGTTTTCAGAGTTTTGCAAATATATTTTTAACAACAATTTTGGCTCCAAAACGGAGCAACCAAATATAAAAACAAAAAGAACGACCGGGAGTTCGAACGGCCCGAACAACCTAACGACGGCTCAAAACAACAAAACGAGACTCCAAACTTATATAAATTTTTCACAGCAACGAATTGGTATCCACGTTTATGAAATCGAGAGTTCCAAACACCTCCGAAAATCCACGAATAAACGAAATATACGCACAACAATTAAATGAACTAAAAAAAATCCGACTTCAAATCAACTTTCGGTAGACCGAACACATCATATATATAACATGCGATATATGAAAACGATAGTATAAACGAGAGGATTAGAATAAGTTACCCGACTTCGGGAAACTACGAGTTATTGAATGGAAAACAGGCCCGACAGCGGGTCGAACAACCGACTTTGGGACTCTGAACTGCACGCACGGGACTGAGGTTGCTGTCCGGGACCGGTATGGCTGTTCGCGAACAGAAATCCACGAGAACCCAACGACGGCTGGCTACTGAACTCTGGAACCAACGGTTGTCAGAAATTCTTGCCGGAATTAATGGCAGACAAGTGGTGGACACCTCTCCTCGAACAGCGTGGTTGTTAGCGAGCGGCGGCGAGGAATCGATAAAAGCAAGTCGACGGCGGCAGGGAATGTGCTGCGACGTAAGGACTCCGGCAAGGATGGTTGCAGGTCAGGGTCGCCGGAATAAATGGCGGTACACGCAGGTTCGGAGAGAGATTACAGAGGAAGGATTTGAACGAATTAAGTTGAGATATACTGAGATAGGGTCTCCACAACCGGGTCTTAAGTAGAGTTAGAACAAGATATGCGAACGTGAGGGAGGTTATCGCTAGAGAATCGCACCTGCAATTCAATTTTCACGACTTGGTCATAAGGGATAAGAAGTTTAAAGAAGCAGACTCCTCTTTAACTTGGGGCCAAATTTTAGACTTGTTGGGCCAAAGGAAGAAAAGAATTTGGGCCTAAGGGACTCAATCAATTTGGGCTGAAATTGTGATATCAAATTGGGCCTGAAATTAATCTTGTGGGGCTGAAACATAACTCTAAGCTCGGTAAGAAAACGCGACAACACGAATTAAAATAAAACCGGACATTATATATATAATACACACAATAATACTATTTAATAATAGTAAGCATTTGAACACATAATAACCATTAGGCACTTAATAATAATAATAATAATAATAATAATAATAATAATAATAATAATAATAATAATAATAATAATAATAATAATAATAATAATAATAATAATAAGCAACAATAATGACAATAATAAACTAATAAATATTCTTAAATAATTCAAATTCAAACGGGGCGTTACAATTTGGTTGTTTTAGAGTATGAATAGATGATAAGAAAGCTTATGTTGATGCATGATGATCGATCAATTTGAGCGTCCCAGTTTTATAGTCATGAAAGAAACCGAGTGAGGCATATACATATATTATACTTCCGTTCTTCAGAGTTTGTCTTTTCAAAGCGTTGCATTCGAGTTGTAATTGAGATGTGCTATATTGGTCATTGGAATTCTCCTCGGCTAAGTTGATTAATTTGAGACTTGTCACATCTGAAACTGTTATCCATGCTCTTTTGCTTGTTTTCGAGTCTTTTCTTTTCTTTTTGTTCGGGACGAACAAAGGTTTTAGTGTGGGGGAGTTGTTTGTCCCGTTTTTGTTGCTATTTTCGTTTGTATTTTGTGTGCTTTTTCCCCCGTTTTTGGTCATTCTTAGGTTTTTTCCAGTCCGTCTTGTCGTTTGTTGTGTTTTTATCTTTATTTTGATGTGTCTAGTATTTTTTTGTGTTTTTCTTCCTATTTTCCCTTGTTCTCCGTGTTTTTCCGGTGGTGTGGTTTCAGGTTTTAGGTTGATCGGATTGGTAAGCTTTCAGACGAGAAGGGAAATGCGTTGTTCGAGCATTGTTTTGTGGGATCCAAACATGCGAAGGTCGAGTTTTCAGCTCGGGCAGTACCCGAGCGACGTAGCCGAGCACGCAAACCGTAGAAAAAGCCACAGTTTTGGAACTGCCAGGGGCCTTAGCGCCGCGAAGGCCATTGTGGATAGCGGCGTTTTGGAAGCTTAGCGGGACAGAGGCTAACAGCTAAGAAGGCTTAGCGCCGCTAACCTCTTAGCGGCGCTAGGGTCTGTTTTGTAACAGGCGCGATTTTTATGGATTTTGAAATGGAAAAGCTTTTAGTTCGAACCTAGGGCATATTCTCTGATTCCAGACTTCGTTTTTTCGACTTTTCTCCAGAGAAAACATATTTCTCTCTTAGTTTTTTCACTTGTGATTGGATTAGGAGAGTAGAAAACTCCTTTTCTTGCTTTTGGATTCGATTTGCTCTCGTTTTAGACATTGGATATTAATCGTAAGCTTTCTTTTCGTTTAATTTATGATTATGATGGCTTGGATTATTGATTATAATGACGTTGAATCGATCATGAGTGGCTAATTACATATGCTAGGAAATAGGGGATTGATGTTTTGAATTCGTTTGCGATTATCATGTTCGTGATTGTTCAATTTGTACGAGTTAAGCTTTTTCTAGGGTTTTCAATCATCGTTCGTGAGTTTTGAGAATTATTGAAGGGTGACACTTCAATTTCCAATTGTTTCAATTGAATTCGATAATTTCGTGCATGTTGTTGATAATTCTGAACGGATTAGTGGATTAGCAACCCTCTAGTCTCTTTTAATCGACTCTTAGAACCGAAAGGGGAGGAGTCGGTCGAAATAAGCTCGTATAAACTAGGCTTGTTCGTAATTGTATTGCCTAGGTGTTAAATGACTTGTTAACTTGTCGTTTAAGTTTGTTCTCTTGTTACAAAAAGTTATTGAGAATGAGTGCTTGAACGTGCCGGTTATTCAAATCACTTAACCGAATAATCTCTTGCTTTATAATTGCAATGTCGAACCAAAACAGATATCCCCGACTCCCTAGCTCCTTAAATCCTATTTGTTCTTTGTTATTGCTTTGATATTTTTATTGCTTTATTTGAATTTTCGCAGTAGTTGATAATAAAAACCAATCAAATCTCTGAATTAGTATGTTTAGGAAATTTATTTCCCCTTTTTGTGTTTGAATAGTCGTACAAAATAATCCGGCTAACCTTCCTCGTGAGACACGACCCAGTGTTCAAATCTTCTGATTCTACTCCGGAAAATATTTACAACAGAGTTGAATACTTACGACTTAAAATTGCGGACATTGAGTCGTTGTAGATTTCCTCTGTAGGAGCTCGTCTGAACTCAAAATCCGTTAGGCAGTCGGATTCTTCTCGTCGGACTCGAGAAGATTGTCAGGAGCCTTGGCGGGGAACTCCCGGGTCGCGTCGGGGTCGCCTGGAGCAGCTGGTGTGGCGTCGCGAGGTTGCGGGTGGCGGACGGCAACGCGGGCTGCATGTGGTGGTCGCCGGGTGTGCGAGGGAGTTGCAGGCTGCGGGTTGCGGCTCGCGTGCGGTTGGCTCGCGGTCGTTGGGTGCGGCTCACGATGGTCAACGGTGGTTCGCCGGTAGTGGTCGGCCGACGGTCGCGGGATTGATCGTAGGTTGATGGTCATAGGATCTCGGTACCTCGAGATCTTCTACTGTATATCTCGAACACCTCTTCAAATTGTATCGGTGGAACAACAAGACGAAGATAAAGCTCGACAATGGAAACTAGGGAGAGAGAGTATAAGGGGCGGTCGATCGTGTACTGTACGATAGTTTTTCTGGTCTTCTCTCGTGTATCAATCTCATGAGCTTAATAATGCATTTATAGAGCTACATTATAGATCCTAAGGAGATGATGATTAGGGCTGCTTAAGTATTGGGCCTAACTGTGAGGCGATCCCACTCTTGCCAATACTTAAATAATGTCTCAGTCCACTAATAAAAACATTGTTGAACTCCCTTATCATCCTCAATTCGAGAATCCAATTATAATTACTCGAATTACGTCCCAAATGTTCGAGATATAATGTCCATTAATTGTTCGATTACTGACAATCAAGAATTAATTAATATCTTGTAAACCGAAGCTGACACTCGTTCATCCCATTATCATTATGTCAAAACTTAATCCACATGCAAAGTTTAACATAATAATCTTTCATGCTCAATACAAAAATGCACTAGTGCAACTAATCGGTCAAGATCAACTGTATCGTTGACACTACAACCGTTTCGATAGTTTGTTCATTTCTATCTAGGTTGTCAACCAACAATTCTTGTATCACAAGTAACTGATAAAATGATCTTTTGTTCACCCGCTAATGAACCATTTTATCTAAGTGCAAAACAATAGAACATAGAACTTGTTTAATCAAACATGATTCTCATTCAACAAAGATAAAAGTGTAATATCATCCAAATCTAAGCTTTTATTATATAACACCAACACTTGGTGCCTTGGCCATCTCCGCCAGGTTTTCCTCCATTGACGTGCATCCCGAAATCTCCAATGGCGCGTTTGTTTGAGCCGTGGTCTCGTCCGTCCCTTAGCGGTTTTGCGTAGCCTTTTTGGTCGTCGAGCGGCCTTCATTGTGTGTGCTCGTCGCACACGAGCTCACGCACGTCTCCAATGCCATGCGCGTGCCTTTTTGGAACTTTGCTTGACCTTCTCGGGTCGTCTTGGCCTTGCAAGATCCTTGTCCGAAGACGCCCATAACCCCATGCTCATCAATGAACATGTTCGCGACCAGTAAGGGAACTCGCGACCTGGACGAACCTATTCGCAACACGAATAAACAGGGGCACGCGGGAGTACGCGCGCAGGGCTGAGGCTCTCTGGGGCAGGCACGACGCAGACGTACACGCGCGAGATTCTCACGCAAGGCACAACGATTGCACGACGCGCTGGTCTTGGAGACTCGTGCTGGCACAGACAACTGGACCAAGGCAGTTTGAACTTTGAAGAGCAAGTCTTCTAGAAGATTTGGAGCTGATTCTTGGAGACCAATTAATATTCTATTTCCTAAATAATTATTCCTAGTTTGTTACGTATTTTAGCATGTATCTAATTAATTATCATGTGCATAAATTAGTTATTTGGTAAGTTTTAGAATTTTAGATTTATTATTTTCTTAGAATTAAAATATGATTCCTTATAGAATTAATATTTCATTTTCCATAAACTCTTATTTTATTTCCTATAAATAGCCTATGTATTCATTTCAAATTTTCATATGATTGAAGTCAATAGAAAATTGACCATTTGTAACTAAATTTTTGTGTTTGAATTATCAGAGTTTTCAGTGCAAAATCCTTGTGTCGAGAAAGACTTTTCCCTGCATAGTTCATCATAAATTCGAGTTTGATAAGGATATTACACTGAGCTGTCTCAAATCATGAGAAAATAAGGAGAAATTAAAGTCATCCACAACCTATCATCGAGGAAGAAGCCGTGACAAACTAACTTTCGAAAAGCTAAACAAAGTATCAAAATACACAATCATCATCAAGGGTGAGCCCCATTCATCTTCCGTTACCCCCTCTCTCTCTCTCTCTCTCTCTCTCTCTCTCATTTTAATCTTCTCTAGCTCCCTCACTTCTATCATTTCCACGCCCTATTTCTCTCCATTAATTCCGCTGCCGGCCTCCACTAGTCCACAGAACGGCCACCAATTGTCCACCATATCTCCCTTTTTCTCTCTCTTTCCACCGTACACCATCGCCTTCCACAATCACCTCTGCTAGCTTTCACCAGAATTTCCTCTTTCATTCCCCCTCTTTCTCGGTCCTCTATCAAAACCCAGGTACAAATGATAGTCTTTCTCTCGATCTATTTTCGATGTTGTAATTTGATAACTGATTTATGTAAGTTGACAATTCCCCGTGCAAATCTTTTCTGGTTTTGCCTTTGTTGTGCTGCTGCTGGCTCTATCGTTTTTTAGTACATACTGTAGTGTCTTGGGATAGGTTACCGGAAGGTTTCGTTGCTGGGTAGAAACCGTTGAATATATATTGCATATTGTGATGGATGGTGGGTTCAGTATGGTATTGTTACCGACTCGTGTTAACCTGATGCAATGTGGCTTAACTTTAATTGGGCGTTTCAACAAAACTGGTGCAAATCCGCTTATTGGGTGGATGTGAGTTTGCACAGCTGAGATAAGAACTCACACATCTCCATTACGCTTCTCAATTTTTAGCACCTAGGGTACCTAGTCTCTCTCTCTCTCTCTCTCTCTCTCTCTCTCTCTCTCTCTCTCTCTCTCTCTCTCTCTCTCTCTCTCCTGGTCTGATCTGTTCCCTTGGCATAGACCACAACTATCTTGACTGCCAGGACATGCAGGAAGACGGGGTAAATTACAATCCCCCATTCACTCACATTGGGGAACAATTGATCTCAATTGCTAAATTACACGGGCCAATTTTACATGACTTGGTTCAAGTAGTAATTCTTTGAAACGGAAGAAAAAACGAAAAAAGTTTCGTGGGAGAGCCATTCCTAGTCATGTATTCATTGAGTTCAGCAGGTACGGGGACTCATGTTACACAAAGTATTGCTGGTTCATGTTTGGTTCTTTCATAGGAATTCTACATTTCATCTTTAGTTGAATTCGAGATATATTACACACAGTGTTCTAAAAGTCGCTATGCGCCCGCTAGGCGCTCGAGCAGCGCCTAGTCGGGGCCTAGAAATCAATTAAATACCTTATTTTTTATTTATTTTAACTACCTACAAAATAAAACTATATCAACTTATTATAAATCGACACACCTAAGTCCAAATAATAAAATTATATATTCTAAAGATAACATGAAAACAAAATAATGTAATTAGTATTTACAAAAATTAAAAAAAAACTGAAAAATTACCGCCGAGCACGCCTAGGAGCGCCTAGGTCCGCCTATGCCCGCCTAGGCGCCGTCTAACTGCCTAGGAGCGCCTAGGACCGTCTAGGCCCGCCTAGCTGCCTGGCCGATTTTTTCTGCTGATTTGTGCAAATCAGAGGCGCCCGGACACCGTCTAGTTTCTAGGCGGCGCCTAGGTCGATTTTTAGAACAATGATTACATATGATGACTTCATTAGTTTATGCATACGATAATATGTTTTTCATTCTTTATTTAGAGTGTGGATCAAGCACACCCTTTAAGATTGTCTCTGTATGTCTCTATCTATCTATGGGCATTATTCTTGGCATAGTTTGATTTAAGAGAAGTTGGTGCATTTGGTTAACCTTCTAATTTTGAGATTCATTATTTCACTTTTTCTTTTCTCCCTATAACAAAGAACTAGTACAACGCCCGTGAACTACACGAGTGTTTGAGGAAAAAAATAATTGTACAACAAAACATGAAAAAGAAATAATTTTTTTTATTCATGAAATAAAAATATGAACAATAAATTATTGCCCCGTGCATCGCACGTGCTACGTACTAGTAGTTGAGTATTATGATGATAAAAAAATAAGTAAAATTATTAACTTTTCAATATAAAAAAACAAATATATGTATTAAAATTATATTATTTTAATATAAACGGTTAGCCAGCTAATATATGGTTAAAATAATTTTTGAAAAGGTTTTAAGAAACAAGCACGCTGTTCATCACACGGGATATTCACTAGTATATATAAAAAAGTTTGTATTTACTTGAAATAAAAACTAAAATCGTGTCTAAAAATTATAAAATTATTAAACATGTTAACATTTTTTTTTTTGAATTTGTTTCATAAAATCCCACCTCTAAAAATAGATTAATCAATTTAAGGTATAAAGCTAACAAAATTAATAAATTTGGTTTTTGTGTATAGTGAGCGATTTTATTTAAGGTATCTAATAAAAGTGGGCAATTTATTTTTGTATGAGTTGTCCGAATTTAAATGCTATAAATTTTATTTGGTATGGATAAAAGTGTACTTGGAAATTTGAAAATAAAATACGTGGTTTAAAATTCAAATATTATGTTGATTTGTTATAAAATCAAGGCGATGTGATTTTTAAATTTTAGCATTATTTTTATAATAACTTGCTATAAAATATTGATAATAATTTGGCAAATTGATATGTATTCCACTTTAAAATCAGAAAGATCTTTGAACAAATATTGATTAATAAAATTTAAATTTTGTAATTTAACTATAGAGAATTAGTTGATAAATTTGAATGATATTGTAACCGATAATAAATCTAGAAACTTGCGGGATAATATATATATATTTATATTTATATATATTTAGAGTTAACTGCAAATTTCGTTGTAAAATTAGTCCTACCTGGTGAAAATTCAGTCCTTAACTTTTTTCGTTGCAAAAGTAGTCTCAAAGCCGTCAATATTAACGGGGTTGTCACATGCGAGTGACGTGGCCATTGGTCGTTAGGTTGAAAAAGCAGAAAATTATAAATTTAGTCCCGTAAGATTGACTCTATTGCAAATTTTGTCCCAAATGTTGAAAAAATAGTTTTTAATAATTTTTGTTGCAATTTTTATTCCGCGAGTATATAACATATTTTGATAGTAAAAACACTAGTTTTGAGACAAAAAAAAAAGTTTACCATACAATGTTTTCTATATTTCAAATTATTTTTATTTAAATAATAAATATATTAAAAAGTAATTATTTAATTTTATTAGAAATATAGAACTTTAGAGGTTAATAAAATTAAAAAAAAAAAATATCAACTACTGTTGTTTTGAAAACTGGATCAAACTGTTGAATCGAGGACAAGTCAACTAAACAATTTGATTCCTTTGAACGAATTGATTATTAATGAACCTACCAGAATTGGTTGATTGGACTGGTCAATGATATATTTTTTAATAAGTTAATAAATGTTTATATATTTTTAAATATAAAAATATATAAATTTAATCATATTTGATATATTATATATCAAATATGATTAAATTTAATCATATTTGATATATTATATATCAAATATGATTAAATTTATATTGTATATCAAATATATTTGACATAAATTTAAATATATTTTATCAAATATATTTAAATTTAAATATATTTTATCAATTATATTCAAATTTATATTGTTATTACTATAATAAAAAATTAATTACAATACAATGTTATCTATATTTCAAATATTTTTGTAATAAATAATAAATATATTTAGAAAATAATTATATAATACTCCCTCCTATTCATAATAAGTGTCGTTTTGAGAAGTTGCACAATTATTAAGAATATTTTTTTTGCCAATAATAACCCTTATTAATGAAGATAGAGATGAATGTTTTGAGAAGAAAGTTGAAGAGTGAATATGAAAAGACGTAGTATATTTATTAGCTATATGAGGGTAATAATGGAAAAATATGTATAAAATATCCAAAACGACATTTATTTTGTTGCCAAAATGGCATTTAAAATGAATAGGAGGTAGTATTATTATAATAGTGGTTGATATGAAAAAAAGTATAAATGTAGAAGTTAATAAAATTTTGAAAAATTAAAATAATATCAACTGCTATTGTTTTGAAAACTGGGTCAAACTGGCTGTTGAATTGATAATCAATCAACTAAAAGGTTGGATTCCTTTGAATGAACTGGTATCCTATAAACCGGTCAGAGTTGGTTGATCGGGATGGTCATTTAATTTTTACAATGTTCATTACCGTTTAATCAACTTAGAGGAAAAAATACTTTTAACAATGTTCACTACCATTTTATTTTTTAATGCAATAATAATATAAATGTAACTATATTTGAATTTATATATATCAAGTATATTTAAATGTATATTTATATTAAAAAGTATATAAATATTTTATTAACTTATCAAGAAAATATATAATTTACTAGTCTGTTCAACCAATTCTGATAGGTTCATTGGAAGTCAGTTCGTTTAAAGAAATCTAACCGTTTAGGGTTGACCGATTCTCGATATTTGGCTTAGTTTTCAAAACTATAGTAGTTGATTTTGTTTCTATTTTTAAATTTTATCAACCTCTACAGATCTATATTTCTATTAAAATTAAATATTTAATTTTTTTAAATATATTTATTATTTACTTAAAATCATTTGAAATATAGAAAACCTAATTAATTTTTTTGTCTCTTTTTTACTATTAAAGAAGGTCATATTCACGACATAGAAATTGCAACAAAAAATAGTAAAAAACAATTTTTTTTTTCAATATTTGGGACTAAAGTTGCAACACGGTCAATCTTACGGGACTAAATTTGCAATTTTCTTTTTTTCCAACCTAACGACCAACGGTCACGTGACTCGCATGTGACACCTCCGTTAATGTTGACGGCTTTGGGATCACTTTCGCAACAGAAAAAAGTTAAGGACTGAATTTCCATTGGGTAGGACTATTTTTGCAACGGGCCCAATATTCGGGATGAAATTTGCAATTTCCTCATATATAAATATATATGAACTATGTGACAATATTTACTGTGTATTCTATCTCTGGGTTTTAAATTTAAAAGTCAAATAAGTAATTACTCATAACTTACGTGTGAATATTAACTTGGATATAAATGGAATAGTCGAATATTTGTAATTCAATAATTTACTTCACTAATTAAATTTTTTATTTGAATAGTTTATACAAAAACAAAGTCATTTTAATTTATGAAACAATATCAGTTTTGTAATTATACTTAATATTCATATAGATTTTTAAACATATGATAAAATTTTACTAAAATAATTATTTTATGGAATCACATTATAGTCAAATCGAATTTATGAAAAATAATTAAAATGACACGTATTTTGAAATTAATATAATGTAATTTATTATCAGTTAGGTGCACCGTATTTTAATCAAACATGTTTTCTGTAATTTTGCACATTTTAAATTTAATATAATGTTTTCAATAAAATAAATCAAGTAAATTGTTTCATTATGTATATCAATGAATATCTTTTACCCGTGCATCACACGGGATTCGTACTAGTATGTAAAAACAATATTTCAATTCTGAACAGAAAGAGAACTATCGTGAGCATTAAACCATAGTTCAAAACCGTGACTAGAAGAGGACAAATCTGATAAGCCAAGTTACCATTAAACCATTGCAGATCCGTAAAGAAATTAAGAAATTATGGTAGATAAAAACATTAAATTCATAATATTTTTTATCAGCTTAGAAATATTTTCATATATGAAATTATAAAGTATCTTAAAACATAAATTAAAAGAAGAAAAGGCAAACAAGCTATCAAACAAAACTTAAACGAAGTTCGTATTTTTATTAACTTCATATATTTTTTTTTTCAAGTCATAGAGTTAATCAGAAATAACAAGCAAGTATAAAAATTTGATTAATTCTGTTGTTGCCACGATTTGTTTATTTTTTAAGTGTTTCTTGGTGTTAATTCCATCTTTTCGTTTTGATTTCTCTATGGTTTAGTAGAAGGTTTTGTACAAGGTTATTAGTTAAGTAAAGTTAGCAAGTGGAAAAATTGTTAGTTTTACATGTAGAGAGAGATTAATTTTCTGAAAATAGTGTTTTTGTTTCAGAAACTCAATTTCTGGGTATTAGTTGCCTTGAAGTTTAGCTTGTGGGGAAAATGAACTATTATTTCTATTGTTTACATGTTCCCATATGATAATTGAGTTTTAGCAGGTCTGTACCAGTGTTCTTATTTTCTTTTTGTTTCGGGATTTTGTTTATCAGTCTGGCACCAGATCCGATCATTGGGCTGATTTGCTTTGAATATTATATTTAATATAAGAATAGCATCTTTGTGCCCTTTCACATCAATCTATACCAGGAACTTAGGGAGGGGATTTCACCTTGTGGACGAAGTGAGACATTTTTGTTTCAACATAAAATAGATTTCACCTGAGGCAGCGTAAACCTTTGGTTTCTTTCAACATAGAATAAGTGAGATTTTAAAAGCCGAATAATGCACAATCTAAAATGCCACACAATGATGTGAATTTGCCTACAGCTGCTTCGTAATAATAATACGCTGTGGATCTGCAAGTCAAACATAGACTAGTTTGCAGCCCAATTCCAATGAGCTATGATGTTCAGGCTAAAACAGCAAGTTCACTTGAGAAGTGCCCCAAGAGACATTTTGTTTCTTGGTTTTCCATTTTAATCATTGATGGCGCTATCCAATAATTTTTTTGTCAACTTTATGCTGCAATCTTTTCATCTCCTTCTTGCCTTGAACAAACACACACACACACACACACACACACACATACACATGTTGTATCTTTCACTTTAATGTCTCTCTCTCTCACTCTGAATTTAGATACATAATTCCATTTTCTTTTCTATTTTATTCTACAGTTCATTTCACCTATCATTCTACTCTCTTCTTGCTAGTCAGCTCTACAAACTTGATGGACATCTGCGATCCAGCGATTAGAGTGTAGGTGTACTGAAACAATGGTGCACATACAAATTTTGTTTTCAGTTCACAATTGTGTTCTGATTAGAGCTGTCAAAATGGGCCGACAGGGCGGACGGGCCTGTAGACCGCCCGCCAATTGACTGGCCAGGGCGGGGCGGGCTTCTGAAATGCAGGCCTAACCCACCTCCGTCAATTTTTGTTTTTTTTTTTCCTTACAAAGTTGTGCTTTAATTTCAGCAAAAGAATAAAACCCACAAGCAAATGTGAGCAAAACCTGCTTTGAAGTTGGGTTCTGATGCAGTGATGCCATTAAGTTGTCCGCAAGCCGCACAATATGCCAAGAGACGTGTAGGCACTGTTTGTTTGTTATGTCAGTGGATAGCTTGGGCTTCTTCAAAGATAATCCACTGTCGTTGGCTTTTAAGAAATAGTGCGGTCTTCTTCAAAGATAATCCATTCTCGGCTGATTCAAACTTGCTGGCTTTCATGGCTGTCTGGGGAGGGGGAAAGGGGAT
>CACSLK010027813.1:4483693-4497420 GCA_902706635.1 Striga hermonthica | reverse complement strand
ACCGTAATGACGAGAAGATTCCAATAAGTTACCCGACTTCGGGAAACTACGAGTTATCGGACGGGAAACAGGTCAAACAACGGGACAGTGGGACTCGGATTGCTCGGACCCGGTGCTGCTGCGAACAATGGCCACGTATAGACGCTCTTCACGACATGCTGCTGCGCGACTGGCTCGAGGATGGGAGGATCTCGCCGGAATGGTGACGACGATCGGAACTTGGTCACGGCCTGGTATCCAACAAGGTATCGAGGGTGATGCGTTGTAGTCGCGAGTTGATGATGGTGATCGGCAGTGGGATGAAGATGGCGGTTTAAGATGGGTTACGGGATGATGAGGAAAATAAAGCTGCGGCTTTAATCAATAACTAAGGGTTTAATCCCAACATTAAATAGCATGTAGGGTTTAGTCTTGACTTAATCTTCAAGACACACACCTCACACACTCACACGCACACACCCGCACGAAGTAAGTAAAATAAATAAAACTGGTGCATATATATATATATATATATAATTCACATGTTTATATTTAATAAAGAACATCACACATAAAACACTAAAGGATAAAAGACATTTATATTAATGTAAGTAATTATACCAACAAATAAATATAGGCAATTTAGACAATTAAATATAAATAAACACATTTCATTTTATTATAATATAATATTTAGACAATTAACATTTATAATAGTAATATTATTAATAACAACAAATAATAGCAAATTGGCATGTAATAATAATAATAGTAATAATAATAATAATAATAATAATAATAATAATAATAATAATAATAATAATAATAATAATAATAATACAATAGTTAAATAGGCAAATAATAATAAATATAATAAATAGTAATCTCATATAATCCTTATTCAAACGGGGTATTACATGTACATTATTATTATATTTTATATTAGTATTATAGTACCAGCTACATAACAAATAATTGGTCATTTTGGCATTCAAGATTCAATACCAATCTAACTTTGTAATATAAAAACACAAAAGTCAAATTATCCAAGCCAAAACTAAATAATTTGGCCGAATAAATTAATAAATGAATAAATAAACAATGCATTTGGTAGTTTGGTTTTAAAGACAACGTTTATGTTAGATCTCAGATGTTTGTGAGTGGTGACTTAAATTTAATGGATTGGTATGTATGTTATAATGAAATTAGACATGGCCACGGCCCTGCCTGTCGTCCCGGTCCCGGCCCCGGCCCATAGGTTGCCGGTTCTGAGAACCGGCCTATAAGTTATCGGTTCTGAGAACCGGCACTGTGGCTTTACGGGCCTGTCCGGGTCTTTTTTTTTTTTTGGTCCGGCCGGTCTGGGACAGGGCCGAGATCGGGCCGGGTCGGTTAACGGTCACCTATGGGAGGCCCGCCGGCACGGTAGGTCAGCCCCGTTGACTGGCCATGTCTAGATGAAATCAATACTCTTTGGTGATTTTGGTTTAAGAAAATATTTGAATTGGTGTGTTTGTTTTGATCAAAATTATGGAATAAATATGTTGGTTGTTTGTTTTAAATTTTAATGGAAGCAATTCTTTGGTTTAGTTTATATGTTTGTTCTATTTTGTCTCCGTCCTAAATAATACCGGTCCATTTTGGAGGGTGTCTTCCCGAACCGATTCATAGAAGCAGGACAAGTATCGGGACAAGTCAAATCCCGGACCGTCCTGGACTGCGCCCACCCTATGCAGACTGAGGGGCTGTCAAGATTCAAGGAGATCATTGACTAGATATTGCATTTGATATTGCATTTTTCTATGTTATTGCTTGGAAAACAAAGAAGCAAGCAACAATATCACGTTCGTCAGCTGAAGAGTTGCAGTGGCTCTCTCTTGAATGATGTCCATGTTCCTGTTTCTAATCCTGTGGTGTGACAACCAAGCTACTTTACACATTTTGGCAAATCCAGCTTTTCGTGAAAGAACTGAGATAGATTGTCACTTGGTTAGGATTTATTTTAAGACTATCCTTATCCCCAATGCAACCCAACTCAATTTAACAAGTAAAAATTATTTCTCTCTTCTCCACCTATGCTACCTGGACTCGGATATGGGTGGCGTATCGGGTGTGGAGATATGAGCATCCGACTCGTCAATAGTTTAGAAATCTTGAAGATTTTGGGCTAAAATGCCACCCGACACTCATACCCACACCAGTGTCGACACAACATGACACGGGTATTCTTCCTAAATAGAAGAGTCCGGGTAACATAGTTCTCCACCTACACAACTCAACCTTACAACCTAACTTATCTTTATCCCAACCCAACTCAACCTAAATATTTATTTTATTTTAATTTATTTAAAAAGTGCAATTTTGTTCCAAAACATAGCAGGTGTGGTCTCTATTAGAGAATGAAAAAAATATGAATTTTAGTATTTTTATTTTTGTAAACCGAAAAAATACATTTATCCAATAAAAATGGACAAATTTCCCATTCTCATACAAAAGACCAGTTGTGATCCATGGTCACGTTGTGGGCTGGGTCGCCAAAGTTGATGACCTTCTTTTTTTTTTTTTTTTTTTTTTTTNTTTTTTTTTTGGAGGGGGTGACACAAAATTTGGGATAAAATAAGTCTAAGACTAGTTTTGTTGCTTCTAAAAAGGTCTCTTCAGCTCTTCAATTAGCAGACATTTTACTAAGTCGTTAGGACTTTCTATCTTCAACACATTGTAATTCAAGCTTGGTCTTGTTGAAGTACCAACTTCAGGAGGCTGTTAAGTGTAGCATTTTCATGTTTTCGAATGTGTTTTTTCTGCTGTGTCTAATGGTTAGACATTACAAGGGGTATGTTAGTATTTTTACCTTTTATGTCTCTTTATATAAATGGCAGTTTAGCCGTTGGGCATTGTAACCGATAACTCTGTGATTTCTCAAGCTTTATCAATGGAGTTTACAAAATAATATTTCTCTCTTTCTATTTCACCTCTCTGTTAGTTATACCAGTTAACAGAAGGTGTCCTAAGTGAAAGTTGATTTTTTTGTAACACCTAGTAAACTTATGAACTAGGATATAATTTTATGCTTACATGGTGCTGTATGTTTTATATGTTCGTTTCTGGTTTGATTTTGTGTTGTGTTGATCTTGTTCATTCTGTGCCTTAAAATTAAAATAAGAACTACAGTGACATTTTGCCCCAAAATGGTGATTAATGATTTGTTTTTCATTTATTTAGTGTGTAAATTATAGGGAGTCGGGGATAGAAAGGATTGATTTGTGATTAGTTTAGTTATTGGTAAGAGAGATTTTAGGAACATGGGTTGCTCATGGAAGAATAAATTATGGAAAGTGAATCTTGATCAAATCATATAAAAATCAGGTATTATTGAAGAAATTATAGGTGTGGATGGTTGGGTATTAATGGAAAATCTTTGTCCTGAAGGTAAAATAATAGAAAAAGGTGTTATTATTGTAGGTGCTTTGGCCGTTGATTTTTAAGCTGCAACTGGTATGGATCATTGCATTCAAGATTCCAGCACACTAAGCATTAATGAAAATGCAATTAGTGTTGTTAGCTCCTCCAACTTTGGTGTTGCGACCCCTCTGAAGGTGAATTCATTAGCAGAACTGATGGATTTGAGAGGTAGCAAAGCACCAAACATAAGCACTGGTGTTGTGGTTAGGCCCACTGGTCTTATTTGTCGCCAGTCTCAAATCCAAGGCAATCCGCTCGTTGGCCAAGGACACGTTTTGCAACAAATAACAAGTCAGTGTACTGTGTACTATTTTCACTACACATCTAATTTTCTATTAGGACACAATAATTTATGATTTCTCAGAATGTGAAATGATCAAGTGTTTGTATCCATCACTAATATAGCTCCCTTTCTGATTGTTACTTATGCATGTCAGATCAGATGATCCATAATATTCACAATGCAGATAATGATATAATTGTTTGAATAATTGCTGAAATTGATTCAAACAATATTTTTCTTGAAACTTTTATAAATAATCGAGGTACTTCATTTGCATTTGTCCACAGGTAAGTATAACCTAAATTTACCACCAGGACCGGAAGCTGGTGTTGTGTTTGGGGTAGAGCTGCAAAAGCAGTGCCAGATTAGTCAACATTTAGATTTAGTACACAAGACCTTGACTCAAGAAAAATGCATCGAGAATAACATTTCAATTTCGAATTGTGATGGTGAAAATGGAGGCATTGATCTAAACCAGACACCCCAGCCTAGACCACCCAAGAAAATTAGAAAGAAACATCGACCCAAAGTAGTAATTGAAGGGAAACCAAAACAAACTCCGAAACCTCCTCCTACTCACTCTACAGGAAAAAGGAAGTACGAACGTAAAAATGGCATTCAAACTTCAGAATCCAAAGGCCGGCCTCCATCCAAGAGAAAGTTAGATTTTGAGTTGGAGAATGGATCGGAAAAGAAAGTTAAGCGATTGAACTGCCACGATATTGCAGAATTGTATGTGCCAATGACATGTATAGGGAACGAAAACACAGTGGGCAGAAAGAAACACCAACACCATGGAGAGACTACAAATAGTTTTTTTAATGAAGTTGCTCTTGAGGAGTCATTGCTTCTGGGAAATAGGGGCCCACCACTGAGAGACCATACCTTGAATGTCATTGCCAGGTCCTTCAAAATGCAAAATGCTAATACAAACCAAAGTATTGCTGCAAATAGGAATAGTCACTGTGTCATTCAGGCACCGGATGCATATTATAATAATAATAGTAGACTATCAACTTTATCGACTATGCCTCAACTTGTGCAGGAGTTGATGGGTGTAACTCAGACTCAAGCTGCTGACAAGATATACACCCACTCTTATCCACCTACTATCACGGACTACTCTAACAATCTATGGAACAATGGTTTATATACAAGCGGGGGAAGGAATTTTGATAAAGCCTCGTCTGGCCTACTTTCTTCTGTGGTTACAACCCAAGAACAAGACTTTTATGGACAAATTGGAAGCAGCTGCAGCAGCAGCCCCTTGGCGTTTGCACCAACTTATGACATTACACCTCAGAATATATCCACAAATCAAGACAATACACCCAACAACCTCATTCCTAATTGCTTCACCAACTACCCGAATTTTTGTAAGGCACAAAACACATACCAAAAAAACAACAATACCAACTTTATAAACCAAAATCAAACAAAACCTAAAACCATTCCATTAAATGATAAAATTAGTTCCACCGACCGTGTTGAGGTGAGCAGACAGACTGCTGCTGCTGCTGGACAGACATCATCTAACAAAAGGCCACAGTCTCAAGAGCAGTCCAAGAACAAAAGAAATTACCGGAATTCAGTCACAGGTAAAATTTTTTTCCCCATTTAATCTGTTGTTTTAAATGTTGGATACTAGCTCCAAAAATTAAAGTCTTTTTTTTTTTGAAAAAAAAAGCTAGTATTTTATATGTATGCATGTATTTGTATATATAATTTAATTTTTTATGTGCAGTATTTCAGGAAGACAAGTTGTTTTCTGTTGATTACATTACAAAGCTTTTGAAAGACTTAAACATCAGTAACAACACACACAACACACTTGTCCCCTACAAAGGAGATGGTGCTGTTATTCCGTATGAGGAAATCGATGTATTAAAAAAACGGCGGGCACGAGCTAGGGTGGACCTTGATCCTGAGACAAATAGGTTGTGGAATCTTTTAATGGGTAAAGAAGAAGGTGAAAAAATGGACACTGGTAAGCAAAAATGGTGGGAAGAAGAAAGAAAAGTTTTTCGGGGTCGAGTTGACTCCTTCATTGCACGAATGCACCTAGTCCAAGGTACTTACTTTCTCATTTTATTTTTGTTCATAAATACTACCTCGATAACCTCTATTGAAATCCGGCTTCCTCCTTCAATAGGTCAATATGTTTTTGTGGTAACGAGGGATTATTTATCTATCATTTGTTGTAAATTAATGTCCTCTTCTTTTAAATCATGGTCATCGTTCCTGTTATTTTTAGTGATATATCTTTTTTATATTTTCCTCTGTTGTTACCGATGATTGTCACAATTAGATTTTATTGATAATTCAATGTTAATTAACTTGGATGTTTTCTCCTACTCTTATCTTTGATATATTTGTGTGCATGATTTAAGCCCAAAAATAATCATGTATTATACAATAATGTAAAATTTTCATTTAAAATATTATTCCTTCAGTAAAAAAAAAAAATAATAAAAATATCTATATCATTTAATAAATCTAGAAATAATTTTTTAAATTCTACCTTATTGAAAATTTCACCTATAATAGTACACGTGATATAAACCTTTTTTATGCTAACTAGTACAGAGCCCGTGCGATGCACGCGATGCACAATTTTAAGGTCATTTATCCATTCTTATAATTATAGAAATGAATAAAAAAAATGTACGGGATATATATAGTACGTGACCTGTAATAGGCCAAAATGTGAACACGGGTGATGCACGGGGTGCACAATTTTAAGGTCATTTATTAGTACAGAGCCCGTGCGATGCACGGGGTGCACAATTTTCTAGTATGTGTAATAAAAATACATACCGTATGCACGGGACAGAAGCACTAAATGAGTCATTTCCACAGAGCTTGTCCGTTAAGGTAGCTCCTGAACACGGGTGCACAATTTGTAGTACGTACCATAAAATCAGAACAGATTTCCATACAATTAGATATTAAGTTAGATAATAAATAAAGCCTTTTTATTTTAGTAAAGATTTTACGTACTTTGTTTTTTTAATTATCGGATGTTATGAGAGTTTTTTTGTTAAATCGATTTTATGGAATATAATACAAATACAATTAGAGGATTGAACAAAATCAGAACAGATTTTCATACAATTAGATAATAAAAAAATTAGATAAGGAAAAGAAGGAATTAGATAAGGAATTTTGAATTTGACTTTTTTTTTTTGGATAGATAGACTTTACGTACAAATTTTGACTTCACTGATTTTATAAGATTTATTTGGACAAAATCAATGTTAATATGGAATAAGACAAATAAATAGAGTCTTTTTATTTTAGTAAAGATTTTACGTCTTTTTTTTTGACTTGTCAGATGTTATGGGATTTTTTTTTTTCTTAAACTGATTTTATGGGATATAAGACAAATAAATAAAATAATTAAATAATATTTTGGATAGAAATAGCAATGCATTAATTATGTTGACTTTTCAATCTACTAAATTGGGTAAATAGGATACCTTATATAATAAGTATAGATACAAATAAATAACATGCCAAAATTTTAAAGAATAATTAATGTATTTTAATTTATTATCTAACCATCAGTAATATCATTTAATGATGTGATCATTATCTCTTAAATGATAAATAAAATATTAATTTAATTTTTTTTTTTGTTTTTTATATACTCAAATAAAAATAAAAAATACTATCGACAAATATGAATTATAATATATATCAGTAAAATCATTATAGAAGTTAATAAAATTATTTAAGGAAAGCACAGATTTTGGCATACATACATTTCCCCTGTATGAGTATTAAAATGTAAATTCTTCACATGGATGATGATAACTTTCTTCTTGTTTTCTCAAGTGAAAGGCATATATATATATATATATATATATATAACTGAGGTGAAAGGAAATACACTGAATATTAACGTGGAGTGACTGTGTTTTCTTCTTCTCAGGGGACAGGCGATTCTCTAAGTGGAAAGGATCAGTTGTTGATTCTGTGATAGGTGTTTTTCTCACACAAAATGTCTCCGATCACCTTTCCAGGTAAACCAGTACTTTTGTATGTATGTCTTGATTGTAACAATCTACTTTTCTTGTTTTTATCAACTTCTCCTGGTTGGTTGCAGCTCTGCTTTCATGTCTCTTGCAGCAAAGTTCCCTTTAAAATCTACAGCTGTATGTTGCAAAAGTCCATTGATTGAGCAACACCATGAGGTTCGAATAACACATCCAGATGGAAGTTCTTACGAGGACAAAATTCTAAAGAAACCAGGAAAAAAGGTCATGACCCATTTAGTCGACCATCATACCAAGGACTTTGCAGAACCTATTGCTTTTCAATCCTATAAAGCTGAAGATGGGTTGAACCTCACCAAAAAATGTAATTATCGAGATGCCCCTCAACAACTCCACCAATATCTGGCAAGTTTAAATGCCGATGGACCTTTCTTTTGTCATCAGCAATTACAAAATGCAACACACAAGCAAAATGAAGGAGTAGCAAATTATCTCTATCCTCTTCTCCCATCTGCTAAATACTGCCCAAACTTGTCGTTGAACGTGGAAAAATGGGAAGAAGATGTTGTTGCATTCTTAGGAACAGAAAGCATATCATCTTCTTTGGCTTCAACTTATTTTGAAATTACCACGGGAACAGTAGGCGTAAATCACCCACATCATGATTACATAGGGCAGTGTTCAGAAAGTAGTTTTACCAGCAGACAAGATGACGCCCATAAATTTCAACAATCACCAGTAATTATCAGTAATGCAACTCCAAACAAACAGCCTCCATTGAAATCTGTCTTTTCAGATGAGTCTAGGAACAAGAATGACCAACATGTCAAAATTCATAAGGAGAGCTCATTTTTATCTGATTCCATGAAAGCTGCTGCCGAAACATTGAGTACTTGGACGAGTGGTATAGGTAAGTATAGGAATATTTATATCAACTTTTTTCTTGTAAAGGATATTTTTTTATTGACAATAAATTGTTACAGATATTTGTCAGCCTGAACCAGCTAAAACGGGCGAGCCATTAAATTCTTCCCACAAACAAGCCGCTAACTTGAGCTCCGCAAGAAAACGCAAGGTTGAGACGGAAAAGGTGGAACCATTTGATTGGGATAGCTTGAGAAAGCAAGTGCAGTCAAAGGAAGGAAGAAGCAGCGAGAGAGAGGACTCTCTAGACTATGAGGCATTACGAAAGGCTGATGTTCGTGAGATTTCAGATACAATCAAGGAAAGGGGCATGAACAATATGCTAGCTGAGAGAATGAAGGTTTGTGGATGATATAATTATATTTGCTTTTAATGAAACTTAGTATCAAATTATTATTTTTTTGTTGGCTATATTAATTGCACAGAGTTTTCTCAATCGCCTGGTGAGAGATCATGAAAAAATTGACCTAGAATGGTTGAGGAATGTTGAACCAGACAAAGCCAAGTATGTTTTTCTCCTCAAGAAGAACATTACCACATACATTCTTTAAGTATCTCCAACACAAGCTTATATACAAGCCGACATCACAATGCAAAGCTATATTTTCCCTAACAAAAAAGCTTCTGCCATGCCAGGGATTATTTATTGAGCATATGGGGACTAGGCCTAAAAAGTGTGGAGTGTGTACGTCTTTTAACACTTCATCATTTGGCTTTTCCGGTGAGTACATTTGCATGCATAGCGACAAGAATACCCGATAATTTATGACTGGAAAAGGAATCTTGCATTGACTGTTAACTCCACTCCACCTGTGGCTGTTAGGTGGACACAAATGTTGGACGCATTGCTGTTCGACTTGGATGGGTTCCTCTACAGACACTTCCTGAGTCACTCCAATTGCATCTTCTTGAACTGTAAGCATATGCTAAGCATTCATCAGTTATAAAAAAAGGGGAAAAAAAAGTATATTGACCTGGGCCCGGATGCTAATTGTGTTTTTTATTCAGTTATCCAGTGCTTGAATCAATTCAGAAGTATCTTTGGCCAAGACTCTGCAAGCTGGATCTGGAAACGCTGTAAATTTGTGTTAATTAGAATTTGCATCTCTTAATAATTACAAGAATATCTATCTACCTTTTGACAAATCCCAGGATATAACTTACCTCATTTATATGTTTGGGCACTACAGGTATGAATTACACTATCAAATGATTACTTTTGGGAAGGTATGCCCTTGCTCTTCCTAGTTAATTGACAGTGATTATTATTATTATAATGTACCCGAAACAAGATGGTGAGTGAGTTTGTTGAATAATTTGTGCATATTGGATCTAGGTTTTCTGCACAAAGAGAGAACCAAATTGTAACGCTTGTCCAATGAAAGGAGAATGCCGACACTTTGCAAGTGCATTTGCCAGGTTAGCTACACCTGGCAACCACACGGCGGACTATTTAGAAGCAAAACATATAAATGAATTTTATGGATACATGGATTTAAGATCTCCATGTCTCTATCATGCAGTGCAAGACTTGCTCTTCCGGGGCCTGAAGAGAAAAGTATAGTCAGTTGTGCTGCTCCAGTCGCTCCCAATAGAAGACCTAATATGATAATCAGCAGCATAGAAAGTGGAAGAGAGCTGAGTGGGAGTTGTCAACCATTAATTGAGGAACCAACATCTCCAGAGCCACCCATCACTGAGGTTTTAGAGAGAGATATTGAGGATGCATGTTATGAGGATCCTGATGAAATCCCTGTCATAAAGCTTGATGTTCAAGAATTCACCTCAAACCTACACAACTTTACGCAGAAGCAGTTGGAAATGGGAGAAGCTGACATGTCAAGAGCTCTAGTTGCCTTGAGTCCAGAAATAACTTCTTTACCAATACCCAAACTAAAGCATGTCACTCGACTGCGGACAGAGCACCAAGTGTTAGTTTTGTATAAAAATTCCAATTCCAAATCCTACTTAGTTTAAAGATGGATCATCACTGCTATTTCTTTCTTTCTCTCTGCAGATACCAACTACCGGACTCACATCCACTTCTCAAAGGGGTTAGTTAGTTGGATATCATCTACTTTCAACTCTACTCTCATTTGCACGCACATGATTCTCATTCGCAAACAATTAATTAAATATGTAGATGTATAGACGCGAAACTGATGATCCAAGCCCTTATCTTCTTGCTATATGGACTCCAGGTAATAATAAGATATGTAATCTTAATCTTCAAATTAAAGAAACAAGTTCACCAACAGATTGTATTCAACCTCCAGAAAGTAGATGCAGTTCTGGGGAAGGGGAAGGTGGTGGTCTGTGCAACAATGGAACATGTTTTTCGTGCAATAGTACAAGAGAAGCTCATGCTGAAACAGTGAGAGGGACAATTCTAGTGAGCCCACAACTTGTATTATGTGATTAACCATGCAGTAATAGTATCTTTTCCTTTCTATATATATGCTTTTATTCATTTATCTTCCCCATGCAGATTCCTTGCAGAACAGCAATGAGAGGGAGTTTCCCTCTCAATGGCACATATTTTCAGGTCAATGAGGTAATAAATAAGATCCTTAATTTCTTCATAGCATAGCATGTCCAATGTAAATGACGACAAGTGTATTTTGCTTTTAATGCAGGTTTTTGCAGATCATGAATCCAGTGTGAACCCTATACATGTGCCAAGGAATTCAATTTGGAACCTGCCAAGAAGGACAGTTTTCTTTGGGACATCTGTCTCATCAATTTTCAAAGGTAATCAAAACAAAACAAAATATCAATAACAACAATAAAAACAACCAAGTGACCTCAAGTTTTTACCTCTGCTTTTGCTAGGCCTATCAACTGAATACATTCAATACTGCTTCTGGAAAGGTATAATAACTCCAATTGTTTTTATTCTGTTGTATATTTGTATTTATACAAGTTTGGTTTTAAGAAATTGCATCACAGGGTTTGTATGTGTCAGAGGATTTGACAAAAAAAGTCGAGCACCTAGACCTCTAAGAGCTAGATTACATCTCCCTGCAACTAAGTCGTCAAAGCCGTAAGAAAATGTTGGAACTTGTCAAAAATCTGTCATCTCCCAAAGAAAACACTGCAGAAGCTAACAATTATTTCACATTCATTGGACCACTTGTGCGAGAAGCAGCAGCCACTTAACCTCTTCTTTGTCATCGTTTTATGTACACCATTGTATGTGGCTTTTTCCTGTTTCTTGCTCAAACTACAGGTAGGCTGTACTATTTTTACATCAGAGAACTAAATTGTCCGTAGATATTCATTTATTTGACCCATCCATTATTCCTTGATAGAACAGAACGTTCACAGGAATTTCACTTATCTATATATGAACTAGTGCGTAGCCCCCGTGCGATGCACGGGTAAATAATATTAAATAATAATTATAAATAGGTCTCGAGTTCAATGTGAAGGGGAACGAAGCATGCCTTATAAGTGGCTGTGGATACCTTCACTAGTGTGACGCGTTTTGGTGAGTAGCGCTCCCAAAGGCAAAACTGTGCGGGCTAGCGGCCCAAAGCGGACAATATCACACTACGGGTTAACTGGGCTGTTACAGATGTTATCAGAGTCAGTACCCCGTAGGTCAAATTTATATTAGCAATTACACTTTAGAGTATTAACTTTTTTAAGGAAAAAAAATTCTGTTACGATAATTTTTTTAAAAAATATGTTACAAAAAATACATAAGAGATGAAGTTTTTTAAATTTATCGAGCGATGATATCCTATAAGATAAACAAAATCTGTTATTTTGTTAACCTAAAAAATAGGAAAAAGGGAAATATTACAAAAACTATCGCCGGTTTTTAAAGGGAAACAAATCAACACAATCTATTATTTTGTTAACCTATAACATAGGAAAAAGGGAATCATCAGAAAAACCAGCGCCGCATTTATTCATTAAATGATTTTGGCGGTAAATTTTGGCGGGAAATCATAAAAAAGTTATTCTTTTACCGGGAAATCATAAAAAGGTTATTCTTTTTATATAATGATAGAATATGTTGATTGTCAAATCAATTGTGGAAATCTAAAAAATGTGAGTCAAAGGTTTGACTTACCAATTATGGAAATGTTGTTGGAAATTTATGTTTTTTGATCACATGCTTAAAAAATTTGGTTTGAGATTTAAAATCATTTACGGTCCACACATTAGTTTGGACATCCAGCTAGAAATTTGGATCAAATATTTTTATGTTACAGTAAAATATTTTTCAAAATCATCTGTTCACGAACTTATCCCATGTTTGCTATTTTTTTTAAACAGTTTGGTTTATACTAACATATCAGATCCAATTTTCTTCCAAGTTTGTTCACGCGTTTTATGCAGTATAAAATATGTCCCAACCAATTATTTTGAAAGAGAATTAATAAACATATATTATGAAAATCAATAGAATATAATATATATTACAAAATTTTGTCAGTTGTTAAATTGATAATACACTAGGTTTGTTAAATTGATAAGTAGCCAGACTTACAAAATCCTACCCTTATGCATAAATAAGTTTAGAAAAAACTTATTGTTACTTACAAAATCCATCGCGACTAGTTTAAAGAATCTCATCCCTCACCTATCTTTTCACGATTGCACTTGTGAATTATACAACTGCATATATAAAAATTATATTTTTATTACACAATATTTCGGTTTTGGAATCTCAATTTGTATTTGTAAATATGATAAATTTGCATAAATTGTTAAGCGTTTCCATTACTCTTAAATAAAATTGATAAACCGTGGAATTGGTAAGTGCATTAAATCTCAATATGTACTTGTAAAATTGATAAATCTACATAAATGAATTGTTAAGCGTACAAATTGTTTTATTTTTTATAGTAACAATGTAAAAAAATAATAATAATAAAAATAAATTGTGCATTTCATGTGGAAGTAACATCTAAATCTACACACAAGAAGCTTTAGCGAGGGATAATGTCTTTATTTAGGGTTTATAGTATTTTAGATACTTTAACCAAATTGTTAGACATTATTTTTTACATTGTCCATCTCTCTCTCTCTCTCTCTCTCTCTCTCTCTCTCTCTCTCTCTCTCTCTCT
>CACSLK010027813.1:4467793-4481004 GCA_902706635.1 Striga hermonthica | reverse complement strand
CGAATATATATATCAACGATCTATATATATATATATATATCTCGCTTAATTGTAGGTGTTTGAGGAGTCGAGCCCTCGACCTACTTACCTGCTATTTCGGTGTGATAATCTACTTCGACTTCCGGGTGGGTTTACTTATTAAAAACTTTCTATGCCGTATATGTGTTTCGTTTATGTTGGGTTGGTATGATCTAAGTCTGCATGTAAATCATGTAGCCTATCGGCGTGAGCCGATTCGACCGTTGTTACGGTTGTCCCCGTCGATGTAATACGGTTACCTTGCGAGGTAAGTCTCCGTAAGACCTAATGAAAGGCCGTGTCTTTCCGTATGGCACGTACCCTCATGAGTTAGGGTAATGAATCCTCTTTCCGTGGCTAATGAAAGATGTGTACACGTGGGTAGTATATTATGTTGTGATGTAATTTGGAGACATGACAGATAATTGATTTATACTCATACTGCGACCATACTCTCTTGACATTGTTGTTATTATGATATACGTGCATAGTGGTGAGCACCTCAGTTTTCTATTGTGGTCATCCCCACCTGCTCTTCATGGATGCAAGTTAAAGCAGGTTGGCGCATGACGATCGAGGGATGAGTGGGTCGATCATGTGTTTATTTCATTTACACTTCCGTTTGAATAAATGAGGTCTTTGATGAACCTTTTATGTTGAAGCTTGTGAAAACCTTTTTCAAAAGATACGATTTGTTTTGACATTGGGAATACTTGATGAACCTTTATTGTTGGATTTATGATGTTTGGTTTTATGAGGTTTAAATATTCATGTTGAGTATTTTGTCATGTGATATGATTTGGGTTAATGAAAATCTTGTGAAAACCGAGTAATGAATCCCCGTAGGCCCAAATACGACTTGGGTTACAAAAAATGTTGTTTAACAACCATTAGATTTCGAAAATGATCTCAAAAAGTTGTTACTTGATTTTTGGAAAGCCCGGGATTTCTTTAAAATCAAAGTGGAGTGTTACAGTTTGGTATCAGAGCTAGTCTGCGTTTCTGTAGACTGGTTTATATGTGATTATGTGAATTTGACCTTGTGTTGACCACTCGTCTACGTCATGCCGCTCTACCTTAAGGTATGTTTTATATAAGTATTTATGAGAATACTTGTATTATGAATTGTGTATTCCTGTAGCGATGAATTGTTGAAATTGGGGCTTATGATCTATCCACCTTTAAATGATTTGAACTCTAGTTTCCCTTATTTTTATTGTGCTAAATTCCTCGGCCATTTTTCAATGTAGAACTATGGCTCGCCGTAATATTCGCAACCATCAGCCTTCTCCGACTCCATCTCCGCCTCCATTTCCTCACCATCACCAGGCCCCTCCGGCCATGGACCTTACCCGGCTCATAGTCCAGTTCCAGAACATGCTACGCCGACTTTCTCGGGGACTGAGAACCCCACCGCAGTACTGGAATGGATTAAGGAGCTAGACAAGATCTTCGCTGTGCTCCCTCTCTCGGACAGACAGCGTGTTTCTCTCGCCGGTTTCTAGATGAAGACGGATGCTTCTGACTGGTGGATCGACCACTGGGCTCGGAAGCCAGAGGCTGAGCTTAACGCTCTCACTTGGGAGCAGATGAAGTTATGGTTCGAAGCAAGTTCCTTCCTCAGAGCTTCTGGGATCGGATGGAGCACGAGTTTTACCATCTGCAACAAGGCAGCACCACCGTAGGCGAGTACATTCGCACCTTCACCAGGATGTGCCTCTTTGCTGGCGATTTTGTGAACACCGATGCGAAGAAGGCCCGCAAGTTTCTTAAGGGACTGAATCAGAGAATCCGTGAGCTAGTAGGGAGTCACGGAGCTATGTCCTATGCCGACACTGTGCAACGGGCACAGAAGGTGGAGAGTTGTCTCATTCCTATCACGTCAGTTCCCTCCTATTACCATACTTATCAGCCTGCCCAAACTCCTATTCATTATGCTCAGCCCATTTCATCTGTGCCGCCCGGCTCTAGTTCGGGCAAGAGAAAGTCCGATTTCCAGAACAAGAAGAAAGGAAAGAAGGGAAATTTCGGAAGGCGCAACAACCGTCCCACCGACAACCAAGCCTGCCCTAGATGCGGCAAATACCATAGCGGCGAGTGCCTAGCGAATCATCGCACATGTTTCAACTGCAACCGTCCAGGTCATTATGCCAATATCTGCCGCGAATCGAAGAGACAGCACCAGCAGCAGCCCTTTCCCGAGCAGCACCAGCAGCAGCAGCCCCCACCATTCCAGCAGAGGGCTGGGGGTCAGGCCTGAGTCTATACCATTACCCATGATGAGGCTGCCCGCAACACAGGTACTATGTCCGAAATGCTTTCTATCTCCAACGTGCCTGTCTTTACATTGTGTGGTACCGGAGCCACTCATTCCTTTATTTCTACTTGTTTCTTGGAGGCCTTATCTGTTAGCACTGTGAGTTCTTGTGATCCTCTCGAGGCTAGTCTATCCTCGGGAAAAATTATTATCTCCGATTCTTTGGTTCATGATCTTCCTGTTTCTATCGGTGGACGAGTTATGGTTGTTGACGCTTATGTGATTGAAATGCGAGACTTCGATGTGATCTTGGGCATGGACTGGCTCACTCGCTATCGAGCTGATATCTGGTGCCAGGAGCGCGAAGTCACCCTCTATCCCGATTCCGATCAGCCTGCTGTGTTCTTTGGGGTGAAGTCAAGGACTGTGCCTCGAGTCATATCTTCTATGCAAGCTAGGAAGAGCCTTTCCAAGGAAAGTTGTCAAGGCTATCTCGTTTCTATGGTGTCCGAGGATGATTCCGAGCGAACTCCGGAGCGAGTTTCTATTGTTTGTGAGTACCTTGATGTTTTTCCCGATGAATTGCCCGGAGGACCACCCTATCGCCAGGTCGAGTTCACTATTGACTTGGTACCAGGAGCCGGTCCCGTTTCAAAAGCCCCTTACCGTATGGCGCCGAAGGAGCTTCAAGAGCTCAAGGCCCAAATCCAGGAGTTGCTCAAGCTCGATTTTATTCGGCCGAGTGTTTCGCCGTGGGGAGCGCTCGTCCTATTCGTGAAGAAGAAAGACAGATCGATGCGTATGTGTATTGACTATCGGAGCTGAATACCCTTAAAGTCAAGAACAAGTACCCCCTTCCCCGTATTGAGGACCTTTTCGACCAGTTGAGAGGAGCCAGCGTCTTTTCGAAGATTGACTTGCGTTCTGGCTATCATCAGCTGAAGATCCTGGAGTTGGATATTTCTAAGACTGCTTTTCGTACCCGTTATGCCCACTATGAGTTCGTAGTCATGCCGTTCGGACTCAGCAATGTCCCGGCCGTGTTTATGAACCTTATGAATAAGGTCTTTCATCCATTCCTGGACCAGTTTGTTATCGTGTTCATCGACGACATCTTGGTTTATTCCCGAGACATCGACCAGCACAAAGAGCATCTGAGGATTGTGCTGGAGACCCTTCACCGCGAGAAGTTGTATGCCAAATTCTCGAAGTTCGAGTTCTGGCTGGATCGTGTGGCATTCCTTGGCCACATTGTGACAGCTCGAGGCATTGAGATGGATCCCAGCAAGATCGGAGCAGTGAGCAAGTGGGATACGCCAAGAAGTGCCGCTGATGTTCGTAGTTTCCTGGGGTTAGCAAGATACTACATGAGGTTTATTGAGGGCTTCTTGAAGATAGCCCAGCCACTAATCAACCTTACGAAGAAGGCCGTGAGGTTCGATTGGAGTCCTAAGTGCGAGGAGAGTTTTCAGGAGTTGAAGAGGAGACTCACTACCGCGCCCGTCCTATCCATACCCGACCCTACTTTGGAGTTCACCATCTATAGTGATGCTTCGAAGATGGGATTGGGTTGTGTTCTTATGCATCAAGGGAGGGTTGTGGCATATGCTTCGAGACAGCTGAAGCCTCACGAACAGAACTACCCCACTCATGATCTCGAGTTAGCGGAAGTCGTCCACGCCTTGAAGATATGGCGGCACTACCTCTATGGAGGCAAGTGTGAGATATTCACCGACCACAAGAGCCTAAAGTACATCTTCACTGAGAAGAAGCTGAACATGCGACAGCGTAGGTGGTTGGAGCTGGTCAAGGATTACGACTGCACCATTAGCTACCATCCTGGGAAAGCTAATGTGGTAGCCGATGCCCTTAGTCGGAGGAGTTATGGCCAGTTGTCTTGCTTATTCACCGAGCAAAATTCCCTTATTCGGGAGTTCGAGCGACTACAGCTAGAGGCAGTGGAGTCGACTTCAACAGTCGGGGGTATGTTGACCACCTTAGTTGTGGGACCGACTCTTCGTGAGAGTATAGTCGCCGAGCAGCCGAATGATCGATTTCTATGCCGGATGAGGGAGTTGTCGGAAGCCGGTAGCATTGGAGGATTCACAGTCGCATTTGATGGGGCCTTGGTCTTCAAGGGTAGACCCTGTGTTCCGAAGGTGTGGGAACTGCGAAGGGAGATTTTGAGAGAGGCCCATAGTGCCCCGTACACCATCCATCCTGGTAGCACGAAGATGTATCAGGACTTGAGGAAGTCTTTCTGGTGGCGAGGCATGAAGAGGCAGGTAGCGAAGTTCGTGGATGGGTGCCTGGTGTGTCAGCAAGTGAAGGCTTAGCACCAGAAACCGAGAGGGTTGTTGCAGCCCCTTGAGGTTCCCATGTGGAAGTGGGACTGCATCACCATGGATTTCTTGGTGGGACTGCCGAGGTCGAGGGCCGGGCGTGATTCGATTTGGGTGATAGTGGATCGCCTTACGAAGTCTGCCCATTTTCTGCCAGTCCGGACGACCATGAAGGCGAGTGATTACGCTGAATTGTTCGTCAAGGATATTGTAAAGCTTCATGGGGTGCCCGTGGAGATTGTTTCTGATCGAGATCCCAAGTTCACATGCCAGTTCTGGAAGATGTTGCACTGAGCCATGGGGACGAGGTTGGAGTTCAGCACAACCTTTCACCCCGAGATAGATGGTCAGTCGGAGTGTACGATCCAGTACTTGGAGGACATATTGAGGGCTGTGGGCTTGGACTGGAGCCTGACTTGGGAGTATGCCCTTCCGCTAGTCGAGCTGACCTACAACAACAACTACCACTCTTCGATCAAGATGGCCCCGTACGAGGCTTTGTACGGACGTAAGGTCCGGATTCCTTTGTATTGGGATGAGTTGGAGAGAGGAGGATTATGGGTTCGGAGTTTGTCCAGAGTACTGCAGCGACAGTCGAGGAGATCCGGAAGACCATCAAGGCTGCCCAGGAGTGGCAGAAGGTCTATACCAATCGGAAGAGGCAAGAGCATGTTTATGCAGTTGGAGATCATGTCTTCTTGAAGGTTTCACCCATGAGAGGTGTGATTCGCTTCGGGAAGAAGGAGAAACTTAGACCTCGCTATATCGGGTCATTTGAGATCCTTTCTCGAGTCGAGGACTTGGCGTACCGGCTGGCTTTACCACCGGACTTGTCGGGAGTGCACAATGTGTATCATGTCTCGATGCTTCGGAGATATGTGCATAATCCTGATCATGTGGTGGACTTCGGCGAGCTGCAGGTCGAGCGAGACCTTACCTATGAGGAGTTACTGGTAGCCATCTTTGACCGGAAGGTCCATCAGCTGAGGAACTGGGCAGTGAGTTTGGTGAAGGTGCATTGGAGCCGGCACGACGAGTCAGAGGCGACTTGGGAAAAGGAGGCCGAAATTAGGAGGCGTTATCTGAACATTGAGTTTTGAGTTCTGTTGGGTTCTGTTAGGAACGTCAAACAACATGCACAGTATTGAACTTTATCGAAATAAATCCTAACGCAGCGGAATCTATAGTTAGGATATGGACGTTTACCTTTTAAAATTTTTGCCGACTCTGAGACGATTTAGAGTACCGTTGATGAAGTTTGTCTGAACACCACAACCAAATGGGCGGATAGGTTTGGCCTTCAATCGGTTCTAATCGACAAGTTCCACGAAGCTCGATCACATGGTGCGTGGTCTCGGTCGTCGGGTGCAGTGGGCAGCACGTGCGCGTCGGGCGCGGACAACATGTGGAACGCGGGCAGCAGTCACGGACTCACGCTGTAACAGCCCAGTCAACCCGTAGTGTGATATTGTCTGCTTTGGACCGCTAGCCCGCACGGTTTTGCCTTTGGGAGCGCTACTCACCAAAACGCGTCACACTAGTGAAGGTATCCACAGCCACTTATAAGGCATGCTTCGTTCCCCTTCACAACCGATGTGGGATATCTGATCCACCCCCCCTTGGAGGGCCCAGCGTCCTCGCTGGCACATCCATCCGGGTACTGGCTCTGATACCATCTATCAGATATCCCACATCGGTTGTGAAGGGGAACGAAGCATGCCTTATAAGTGGCTGTGGATACCTTCACTAGTGTGACGCGTTTTGGTGAGTAGCGCTCCCAAAGGCAAAAGCGGTCCAAAGCGGACAATATCACACTACGGGTTGACTGGGCTTTTACAAGTGGTATCAGAGCCAGTACCCGAATCGATGTGCCAGCGAGCTGGGCCCCCAAGGGGGGTGGATCAGATATCCCACATCGGTTGTGAAGGGGAACGAAGCATGCCTTATAAGTGGCTGTGGATACCTTCACTAGTGTGACGCGTTTGGTGAGTAGCGCTCCCAAAAGCAAAACCGTGCGGGCTAGCGGCCCAAAGCGGACAATATCACACTACGGGTTAACTGGGCTGTTACAGATGTTATCAGAGCCAGTACCCGGATCGATGTGCCAACGAGGACGCTGGGCCCTCCAAGGGGGTGGGTCAGATATCCCACATCGGTTGTGAAGGGGAACGAAGCATGCCTTATAAGTGGCTGTGGATACCTTCACTAGTGTGACGTGTTTTGGTGAGTAGCGCTCCCAAAAGTAAAACCGTGCGGGCTAGCGGTCCAAAGCGGACAATATCACACTACGGGTTAACTGGGCTGTTACAAGTGGTATCAGAGCCAGTACCCGGATCGATGTGCCAGCGAGGACGCTGGGCCCCCAAGGGGGGGTGGATCAGATATCCCACATCGGTTGTGAAGGGGAACGAAACATGCCTTATAAGTGGCTGTGGATACCTTCACCAGTGTCACGCGTTTTGGTGAGTAGCTCCCAAAGGCAAAACCGTGCGGGCTAGCGGTCCAAAGCGGACAATATCACACTACGGGTTGACTGGGTTGTTACAGATCAGATATCCCACATCGGTTGTGAAGGAAAACGAAGCATGCCTTATAAGTGGCTGTGGATACCTTCACTAGTGTGACGCGTTTTGGTGAGTAGCGCTCCCAAAGGCAAAACCGTGCGGGCTAGCGGCCCAAAGCGGACAATATCACACTACGGGTTAACTGGGCTGTTACAGATGGTATCAGAGCCAGTACCCAAACTGGTGTGCCAGCGAGGACGCTGGGCCCTCCAAGGGGGGTGGATCAGATATTCCACATCGGTTGTGAAGGGGAACGCAGCATGCCTTATAAGTGGTTGTGGATACCTTCACTAGTGTGACGCGTTTTGGTGAGTAGCGCTCCCAAAGGCAAAACCGTGCGGGCTAACGGCCCAAAGCGGACAATATCACACTACGGGTTAACTGGGCTGTTACACACGCGGGTGCGCGTCGGGCGCTGGCGTGATGCGCGGGTGGCTGGGATCTGCGGACGGACGCTGGCGTGCGTGTCGTGGACGTGCGCTGGGACTCCTAGGCCTCCGCGGACTGGCGCTGTGATACGGAAGTGGAATTAGGGACCGACAAGTCTAGTAAGGAGCTAAAATGCGAAAGGTGCGCATCGGCCCTTGATGCGCACAAATGGGCAAAAAAGCCGTGCACGCGGAATTTGCGAGGGTTACGCGAGCGCGCGGCTGGTGGGTGCATGGGCGTACGGGGGTGCGCGGTACAGGATCGGAGCACGGGCGACGGTTGGGACGCGCGCAAGGCCGCGGGAAGGAACGCAAAGCGCGCGGGGGCGCGCGAGTGGGCGGTATGCGCGGGCGCATGCCTAGGCGCGGTAGGCATAGGAGAGGGGCGCTGGCAGGCACGCGCAAGAGGAATGGCGGTAACGCTGGGCGCGCGCACAGGCGCGCGCGTGCGATACGGACACGCGAGTCCTAAGGCGCCAAGGATTAGGCAACGCAGACGGGCGGCGCGCGCATACGCGTGGGACGCGGGAGGAATGGAAGGCGGCCGAGAATTGGGCGTGTGAAGGTTTAAATTAGGGAGCATTCTAGAATTGCTTTGTGTGCAAGCCAAGCATTAGTTATTTGGTAGGTTTAGGATTTTATTGCTTTCTAGTGTTAGGATTTCTATTCTTGCAAGATTTAGGAGATCTAGTAGAGTTAGGCTTAGATTTATTTTGCAACTATAAATACCCCATGTACCTCATCATATTTTATGTCATGAATGAAGTATTGAATTGGTGAGCCAATCTTGAGGGGGAACTGATGTTCTTAACGTGTGTTTAAACAAGGCCGTTAGTGCGTGTTTACATACAGTGTCGGAGAGAAGGCCGTTAGAGCGTCTTGAAGTCACGGTATCTAGGAGAAGGCCGTAGTGCGTCTGTTAGATACACCTGTCGTGGATAAACGAAGGCCCTGAGTGCGCCGTTTGTTCACAACCGTATAGATAACAACCCGATCACTTTTCATCATTGGTGCTTTCATTGAGAGGTGCTGATTGTGTTATTATCTATCTATCTTTTTTTTTTTTTTTCGGTTTGCCTTTTGCTGAGGGGCCGAATTTTGGTTTTTATTTGTTCGAAATTTTCGAATTGTTTTATTTGAATTTTTCAATTATTTTTCGTGTCTTAAAAAAAAGTGTCATCTTGTTAGTCTTTTGTTTGAATTTTTGTTCGGTTATTACCTTTTGTTAAGGGGCCGAATTTCTCTTTGTTTTATTTTTTATTTTTGGGTTCGAATTTGTTCGAATTTTTAGAGTAAAAAAAAAAAGAGATTTATGATGTCAAACCGTGAGAGGATTCAATCCTTGGAAGACAACATGAAGATCATTGGCGATGGTCAACATGCTACTAACGAGAACTTGGGAAGGATTGAGCTGATGGTCCAGGACTTGGCCGGGCAGCTTACGCGCATGAACGTACGGCCAAGGAGACGACACGGGTCGCGGTCTACGGCAGCAAGTACCGGGACCGAACACGAGGACGATCGCCGATCGAGAGGCACACACGCATCGCGTGCGGACCACCCCCACGACGATCGGTGACGGTATGATGGACGCGCACATCATGACCGAAGGCGCGAGAAGGACGACGACTGGCGATCGCACGCATCGTACGCGTTGCATGCGACACATGACGAGCGGAGGCCACACCGCGATGGCCGACGGCGCAACGCACGGCGACACGAGGGACGCCACGATTGTGATGAACAAGTGGACGACAGGGCGGGTACACGGCCAAAAATTATTATGCCCACGTTTACGGGAACAGATCCGGATGCATGGTTGAGTCGAGCTGTGCAATTTTTTGAGATCAATGATGTGCCAAGGTACGAAAGAGTTCAAATTGCTGCTTATCATCTAGATGGAGAAGCAAACGTATGGTGGCAATGGGTTATGCACAAGAACCATGGCGAGCACATGCGTTGGAGGGATTTCGAAAAAGAGCTCATCACAAGGTTCGGCTCAAGTGACTACCACGATTACAATGAAGCCTTGTCGAGAATCAAGCAAGTTGGAAGCCTGAGGGAGTATCAAAAGGAGTTCGAGCGCATTTCTAGTAGAGTAAGGGATTGGCCTGAGAGTGCGCTAGTAGGGACTTTCGTAGGGGGACTTAAAGCTGAACTGGCAGCCGAAGTGAGGTTGGACAGGCCAGGATCGATGCGAGCAGCTATAGAATCGGCTAGACTGCACGAAGATCATCTCGTGGCAGTACGCAAGGCGAAGCCGAGCGACGTGCGCACGGAGACCAAGCGCACGAACGCTGCGACTGAGGAGCTAGCGACGCGAACTGAAAGCAAGACGATGGGCGAGGCTGTTCAAACGACAAGCAACGTACAACGGCTTACTGATGAAGAGATGCAGCGACGACGAGAAAAAGGCCTTTGCTATTCGTGCAATGAAAAGTTCACGCCAGGCCACAAGTGCAAGGGTAAGGAAGTATTTTTGTTGGAAATTGGAGATAATTGCGAAGAAGAAGAACCACGAGAGGAGTCCTTGTTGCATATGGTTAAAAGCAAGAAACGTGGACCGAAGATGATCACATTCACGGCTGAAGTGAGAGAAAAATTGGTGGAAGTATTGGTTGATAGTGGATCTACGCTAAACTTCATTGATGAGGAGCTATCCAAAGAAATTGAGATTCCATTCACCAAGGTAAAACCTTTTGGAGTCAAGGTTGCAAACGGGGAAACACTACGAGGAGATATTCTATTCAAGGATGTAAAATTGAAGGCTCAAGGTCAAAGGATGAGAGTGGATCTCTATGCCTTGCCATTGAAGGCGACTGATATAGTGCTTGGATGCCAGTGGTTGGAAACTCTTGGTCCAATCACAACCGATTATTGGAAAGGAACTATGGAGTTCGGGAGATCAAGTAAGAGGGTCAAGTTGAGGACTGAGGATCCAGGCGAGTCACCTGATGAGGATGACGAGGATGGTCGAGTTAGGAAGATGAACTTTCTAATCCTTTGGGACAAGGAAAGTCTTGAAGAGGAGGGGAATGATACGGAAGTGGAATTAGGGACCGGCAATGTAACACCCCGTTCGTTTATGAAAATTGGATTGTTTTATTACTATTATTATTATTATTATTATTATTATTGTTGTTGTTGTTGTTGTTGTTGTTGTTATTATAATTATTATTAGTAATGTTATTATTATGTGTTTATTTATATTTAATTGTCTAATTGCCTAAATGATTTAATGTACTTAATATGTATTAGGTGTAAATATTATATGTCTAATTGTCAATTAAATTGCTAATTTATATTTTGATTATTACTATTATTATTTTAAAATAATGTGTTATATATATATCCAGTTTTATGTAGTTTATCGTGCGATCTAATTGAGCCGTCGAGAATATTAATCGGAGAATCGAGCCTGAAAGTTTGCCCGAGCGAACCGGCCCCAACCCCGTTTTTCCTTTTGTGCGTGTGTGTGTTGTGTGTCTTGGAAAGCAAGATTGTTAACCCTAAGGTTTTAAATGGGTCATCTCTCTTCCCCTTATACATACGCAGCCTTCTCTCTCTCCCAATCTCTCTCACACCCCATCGTCCGCAAGCAGAAAAAGAGGGCAGATCCTCTCACGCTCACCCCATCACCATCGATATATTGTTTGCTCCCAAACTCTCGATCTGCTATCTCTCCTCCCTCTCTCTCGATGTTTTGATCACAGCAGAAATAGAGTGTCTCTCTCTCGCTAATATTGCACGGCTCCATCATCGTTTCAGTAGAAGAGAGAAGAGGACCACTGCAGCACGTCATATTCCTCGTGAGACCCCCGCGGTCGTGAGGCCGCTGCACCTTCGCGAGCCCTTTTTGGCGAGCCTTGTCCATCGTACATCATCGCCGTCATGATCGTACTGCCGCTGCAACCTACAGGAGATGACCCTCGGCGATCAGCAACCCCAAGCCGTGACCAAATCGCCGCCTCTGTCCGCTACCCAGGTCATTGATTATCCCAAGCCCGTGTTCCAGTCACGAGCGCCCCGACGACCTCCGTTCATTGTTGTACGTACATCCCGACCGCTGACGGACCCGTGTACCTACTGTTTCGCTGCTGTTCGAGGTCTCGTCCACGAGCCACAGGCCACCGCGAGCCATCCTTCGACCACCGTGTACCGCTGGCAAGCCCAACTTCGTTGTCGAGCCCGACGAGCGTACTCCCGGCCTCCGAACAGTCCGTCTTAGCTGTCGTCTCGTTCGTTGTCGCGTGTTAATCTCGAGAACGGTACTGAAGCTCGATTTCCCCTTTCGTTTATTCGCGTATTCGAGCTTTATTGATAATGTGCTTGTTCGGCTTATATGTTATGTGATTTTTGAGGGATTTTATTTGATTCATGTAAGATCATATGAAATCCTATCAAAAACGTGTAGGACTGTGGATTTTGGAAATTGGATGAGTTCTTGGCCTTATGGAAAAGGCCTTGGACGAAAATGGGTTGTTTCGAGTCTTGTGTGGATTTTTGTAAGTCGACTAGCTGCTGAATATTTGTTAAATTCATGATAAATCGCATGCTACTCCAATTGCGATAAAATTTAATATGTGACGTCCTGTGTTGATATTACATGTCGTGTAAAAATTTCAGAATTTAATTCCACCTGTAGCTATTTTAATTAATTATTTCGATTTGTGGGCAGAACCGTATTAATTGCATAATAAATTGATTTGTTCTTCAAAATAACTAATTTTTACATATGCTGTTTCTCTGTATTACTTTGATGTTGTATAAAAATTTCGTGATTTCTGGACTAAGTTAGCTAGGGTAAATAATTATTTGCAGCTTTTTGTTGAATCTTGTTTTAATCATGATAAATTGATTAGTTGCTAGAAATTTCTGATATTTGGCTGAGAGGCTTGTTTTATGTGTATTTTCATGCTGTAAAAATATTGAAATTTTTGGAGTTCGAATTGGTTCTGTCTTGATTAAAATTCGTAAACTGCAGAAAACTGTATGAATTTTCATAATTCGTGTATTTGATGTTAATAGCTGTAATTTTTATAGGTTGGTCCTTACCTGCTGTAGTTGCTCCATTAAAAATTTCAAACACAAATTCATTCATTAGGTCAGGCTTAGGATTTTATGCTCTTTTATGTTGAAATCGCGTTTGAATTTTATAAATTTGTGTATAATGAGTTTGGGGCTGAAACTTGGTGGTTTTGTTAAGTCCAGTGAGATGGATTTTATGTTAAAGTTTCAGAACTTAACTCAATAGGTTCCCCGACCTTCTTGAATTGGTGTATTTGCTCGTAATTGGTCGAGTCGAGTCCAAGTATTCCAATATCCACAGGACTTCACGAACAACTTGGTTGAATCAAGTTCGACCAATGTATGCTTGTGATTGTTCTCTAAGGTCAAGTAGGTGTTGATCTTAGTATATAATTGTTGTAGGTGCCTAACGAGCCGTGTTCGCTGCCTACATCCGTTTGTGTGCCATTTTTCTCCGTTGCTACACCAGGTGGGTTTACTTATTCAAAACTTGCTATGCCATATATGTGTGTTTCTTGTTGAGATGGTATGATTTTATTATGTATGTAAATCATGTAGCCTATCGGCGTGAGCC
>CACSLK010027813.1:4420512-4431662 GCA_902706635.1 Striga hermonthica | reverse complement strand
GCATGGCCGCTGGCGGCACGCTGCTGGGCGCTGCCGCACGGGCTATGCATGACGCACTGCTGGCGTGCGCGTGCTGCTGCGCGCAGGCATGCTACTGCCTGCGGTACTGCACCGCTACATGCGGGCAGGCCCTACGGTCGGCCTTTCGCCGGCCGTCCGGCTACTTATTCCGGCAAACCTTATATGGCTAAACATAAAATGACCTGAAATAACTAACAATACAATAATTGCTCGAGAGTGTTCGGTTAAATCTTGACATGACTCGGAGATGGCCTTAATGGCACTTCTGAGGGCATTATGACCTAAAACTTGGACTGAACGACATGATACTGACATGATCTTACTAGTATCAACTTAAATACATAAAAAGAGAGTAAAAAGGAATGTAGCCCTTGAATTTCTCGTGAAATGCACGACGACTTGCGTGCTTGTTCGGTGCTCAAGTGCCTATGCGTGTGTGCTCACTTTGTCTTAAGTCATCTACCACATTTGTTGTATATTTTTCTCCTAATTTTCTCTCGGTTTTTGGTCTGATATTGAGGTAGGTTATGCATGAAATATGCATGGGAAACTCAGGGCACTTGCTATTCAAAGGGGTGAAAGATGATGGTGATCGTTTGGTGGTAGAAGGAGGTGAATGATGACTCCTTCTCTTGGGACGCCACTTGCCATCCTCCTGGGGCACTTTTGTTGCTTAGTCACGGGCTGAGGTGGCACACAAGGAAGGTAGATGGCGTGGGCATGAATTAACTAAGCCTAAGCATAGCACTTAATTAAGCATAAACATGGATTAGCAGGGTAATCATGGATTAACATGCTACGCATGGATTAATAGCCTAAGAATGGATTAATAGCCTAAGCATGGATTATGTTAATTAAGCAAGGGTTAATGACAATTGCTTAAGCATAAGTTAATGATGGACGGTGTACAAATGTGAACGCGTCGCTGTATAGGAACGATGACGTTCACATATGGTAACCTTAACCGAATTTACTCATTTTCTGTTACAACTTAACTTCGGAACTTAATTCAAATATTATCTTAACTTAACTTCATTAATTCCAAACTCGTTTATTATATAAACGAATTGGAATTAATGTAAAACTCATTCGATTACTGAAATAATTAAACCGATTACTAAGTCGACTAAAAGTCGAACTTAAAACTGGAACTCAATAACTGGCTCGAAACCCATCTTTGACGATTTATCGAATATTCTCAAATTCGATTAATACGTCAATACTGAATTAATTAATCCCGAACTTACTATGTCCATTTATAAAAATAAACGGTCTGAGATTAAATATTATCATTGACTCGGTTAATGAATAAAATTAACCGAATATACTTTCGACTTAACATCGAACTTGAAACTTAACTAGCTGAATAACTTAGAATTGAACATTAACATGAATATTTATTAACAACGACTAGCTTATATTTACAAGCTAGTATTTTCCTTTATTAATAAAATTCGGGGCGTTACAAGACTACCTCAACTATGATGAGGCGCTAACTCGAATAAGGCAGACAGGTAATATACGTGATTATATGAAGGAATTTGAGCGTTTGGCATGTCGAGTACGGCGCTGGCCCGAAACTGCATTGGTAGGAGCATTCATAGGGGGTCTGAAGTATGAATTGGCGGCTGAGGTACGTCTGGAACGACCCGAGAACATGCACGCCGCCATGGAAGTTGCTCGACGATGCGAGGACCACCTAGCGGCAACATGAAGGGGACGGGCAGACGCCCGCTTCACCGAAACACACCGCGTAGGCCCGAGTCAAGCAACCACGGGCGCACGACCGGCCATCAACGCTCGACACTCGGGGCCAGTAGTCAAACAACTCACATCGGAGGAGATCAAACGCCGACGCGAGAAGGGTCTTTGTTTCAAGTGCGAGGATAAATTTATGCCAGGGCATCGATGCAAGCAAGCTTTTGTTATAGAAGTTGCCAACTCCAATAATGAAGAAGCTGAAGTCGAGGAAGAACCGGAGCCAGCGGATGACATTGAAGCATTCGATGAGGAGGCTGAAATCTCGATGCATGCAATGGCTGGGATCAGAGGGCCAAGGACGATGAGGCTACCAGCTTGGGTCAAGGACCGACGAGTGATCGTACTCGTAGACAACGGGACATCACACAACTTCATCAATGCCGACTTGTCCCAAAAGCTGAATTTGCCAACCACGGAGATTGAGCCCTTTGAAGTTCGAGTAGCCAATGGGGAAAGGCTACAATGCACCGAGTCCTTTCGAAAGGTACCAATCAAGTTTCCAGGCGTTATTGTGGAAGCTGATCTCTATGCCCTACCCTTGGTTGGACCGGACGTGGTTCTAGGAGTACAGTGGCTGGAAGGACTTGGGAGGGTGACCACGGACTACCGCACCGGAGTCATGGAGTTCAGATCTAGAGGAAAGAGAATCACTCTCAAGGCTGGAGGAGAGAAGATTACTATGGAAGTTGGACTAAAGAGTATTGAAAGAGTTTGGCGAGGTGGCGGCCAAATTTTTGCAGTAGTAGTCGAGAACATTGGGGCGCACGTGGGCAAGGACGAGCAGCAGCAAGGCGATGTGCGCGAACTTTTCAAGGAGTTTGAGGGAGTACTGGGCGAACCTAAGGGACTACCACCCCATCGGGAGTTGGATCATCGCATACCACTAGTCAATGAGCAGCATGCCGTACACGTCCACCCGTATAGGTACGCTCACTTTCAAAAAACTGAGATCGAAAGGCAAGTAGCTGAGATGTTAGAGTCCGGGTTAATTCAGCATAGCTCGAGTCCATTTTCATCGCCTGTATTATTAACTAAGAAGAAGGATGGTACGTGGAGGTTTTGTACCGACTATCGGGCTCTGAATGCCGCAACTGTCAAGGATCAATTTCCTATTCCTAGTGTCGACGATATGCTTGATGAGTTGGCAGGATCATGTTATTTCTCGAAGCTCGACCTAAGAGCTGGCTATCATCAGATCCGACTCCACAAGGCCGACATTCCGAAGACAGCTTTTCGTACGCATCAGGGGCATTATGAGTATTTGGTGATGCCATTTGGGCTGTGCAACGCTCCATCTACTTTCCAATTTTCTATGAATTCCATCTTCAAGGAGTATCTATGTAAGTTTGTTCTAGTATTCTTTGATGATATCTTGGTTTATTCGAAGTCATGGTCTGAACATCTGGAGCATTTGTGAGTGGTGCTCGAAGTCTTGGAGGCTAACTCATTCCACATCAAGCCGTCCAAGTGTTCATTCGGGCAGGAGATGGTTGAGTACCTAGGTCACTTTATATCCTACGACGACGTAAAAGTTGATCCACGGAAGATAGAGGCTATGGTCGATTGGCCTAAGCCTACGAGTCTCACGCAACTCCGAGGATTCCTAGGGCTCATAGGATACTACAGGAAGCTTGTGAAGGATTATGGGACCATTGCCAAGCCACTTACGGAGATGACCAAAAAGGCGGGTTCACATGGACCAAGGCTAGCGAGGAGGCGTTTGAGAAACTAAAAGGCGCCATGACTACGACGCCAGTGCTCGCCATGCCAAGGTTTGATGTCTTCTTCGAGGTACACACAGATGCACGTGATATTGGAATTGGAGCAGTGCTAGTGCAAGAGGACGACCCCTAGCCTATCTCAGCAAGGCGCTAGGCACGACTCGATTAGGATTATCTGTGTACGTAAAGGAGATGCTAGCAGTTGTCGAGGCTGTAAGATGCTGGAGGCCTTATCTGTTAGGGCGTCGATTTCGAATTGTGACCGACCAACAACCACTCAAGCATCTACTCGAGCAAAGGATTGTTACTTCCGAGCAGCAGAAGTTTGTTTCGAAACTGATGGGGTTCGACTTTGAGATAGTCTACCGGCCAGGTCGACAGAATGTTGTAGCTGATGCATTATCCCGACGGACAGATGTAGCTGAGCTTAATGCTATCACCGAGACAGCGTGGACCATCTGGGAAGAAGTTCGAAAGGCGCAAGAGGAGGATAGTTATTGCCAGGAGTTACGCCGGAAGATCGAGGCAGGAGAAACCACTGCTGATTATGAACTGCACAAGGGTCTACTACTACATCGGGGCCGAGTATTCGTTCCCGACAATAGGCAGCTACACGAGAAAATTATGCAGCACTTCCACGATTCTAAAATTGGAGGTCACTCGGGTATCTACCGCACATGGAAGAGGATAGCCAATACCTTCTTTTGGCCGGGACAGCAGAGTACGGTTCAATATTACATCACACAATGCGACGACTGTCAGCGCACTGAGGCTGATTCGCGTCGAGCAAGTGGGCTGCTACAACCACTACCGGTACCCGAGGCGATTTGGGAAGACATCACTATGGATTTCATTGAAGGGCTGCCGAGTTCTAATGGGTTTAACGGAGTAATGGTCGTGGTAGATCGACTTACCAAGTATGCTCACTTCATACCCATCACCCATCCCTACACAGCCAAGTCTATCGCCAGGTTGTTCGTAGAATATGTAATGAAGTTACACGGAGCTCCACGATCTATAGTTTCCGACCGAGATAGGATCTTTATGAGCAGCTTTTGGTCCGAATTCTTCAAGCTACAGGGGACCAAGTTGTCCATGAGCTCAGCATATCATCCCCAAACCGATGGGCAAACCGAGGTAACCAACCAAACCCTTGAGCAATACCTGCGGTGCTATGTTCATCAATTTCTGAAGAGGTGGGAAAATTTTCTGCCCTGTGCTGAGTACACTACTTACCATGAGTCGACCAAGATGACTCCATTCGAGTTGGTATACGGGCGTAAACCGCCAACGCTGATCAATTACTCGGAAGGAGGTACAGTTAACGATGAAGTCGGTCGAGAACTTGAGGAGCGAGATTTGATGTTGCGAGAGTTAAAGAAAAATCTCGAAGGCTCGATTAATCGAACCAAAGCCTTCGTAGATGGGAAGCGACGGGAGGAGAACTACGCGCCAGGCGAGTATGTCTACTTGAAGCTGCAACCGTTCAGACAACGCACGACAGCACAAAGAATCTAGGAATTACCAGCGAATGCAACCAATGGAAGGGTCATAGTGCCACCAAAACGTGCAATGGAGTACTGCAAGGTCAGAAAAGCTGGACGCTATCACTGGGAAGTACTAGTTCAATGGGAGGAGTTGCCACAGGAGGAAGCTACATGGGAGGATCTAGATGAGATACGTGATCAATTCCCGAGTTTTATCCTTGAGGACAAGGAAGCGCTTGAAGAGGACGGGAATGATACGAAAGTGGCTAGGCAGCTCAAGAACGCCGCAAGTCGCGCCGATCACGCACGCAAAAGAATGGCGCGGGCCACAGGCGAGACGCACGTCCTGGAGCAGGAGACGCGCACGGAGCGCGAGGGTAGCCGACTAACAGACAAGGACAACTGCGAGCGACTGGCGCGCGAGACGAGCGAGCGGGGTGTCACTAGCGGTTGCGCGCAACACACGCAGGCAATGGGCGCAGCGGGCACGGGCTAGGGTGAGCAGGACGCGCGGGCGACAGGACTGGCTGGCGCGCGCGCGAAAGGATCGCGTATTGGGGAAGCACGCACGCGCGAGGCCTTATTGATGAGGATCGTGTGTTTCGATTGCCGATAAGCCGCTAACCCGCGCCTTGAATCACCGATAGTGTTTCTCTAGCCACAACAACGCCTATTGAAACGAATAAAATTGCAGTAGTATTTTGGTGAAAAGACAAAAGTAAAGTTGGAAGAACAAAGTTGTAGATTTCTATTGATTTCTTGAATTATTCAAAATAACATAGGGATGGGGCCTTTATAGAGGCACAAAAATATATCTAAGACTAATCTACCTAGGAAACTAATAAAGGAATAAAATATTAAGTATCCTAATTAACCTAGATCTCATAATGTAATAAGGGAACTAATGGCTTGCACACCAAGGGATCACTTTCTATCTCTCTCGTCCGCCTTATCCCACGTCCAACCGCCCGCGTCGCCTAGTCCTTGCGGCACTAGGGCGCGCTGCCTTAGCGCGCGCGTGTAGTAGCGCCCAGCGTGCGGCGCACGCCATCTCCTCCTGGGCCGACCTTATGCACGTGGTCGCCCTTCTCTCCGCACTCCTCTAGGACTGAGGCCTCGCATCTTGCACGTGCACCTTCATCCGGCCTGTTGCACACGGCATTGCTGCCAGCCGCTTTCTTGCGCGCGTCGCGCCCTGCCAGTCCGCACTCCTTGAGGATTGGGGCTTCGTCTACTGTGCGTGAGTCACGTTCGCCCGACCTTTCCTCGCGTGCGCCCGTCTCCCCCACGCTACACGCGTTCTGCCCACGCACGCTGTCAGCGTACATCACTCGCACATCCTCGTGCGGTCTTTCTTCGCTCGCCCTGCGCGCACTACACTCCAGTGCGCGCACTTCCGCCGTCTCTCGGGCTAACCTTTTGCGTGCGTGATATGCCCGACTCGCAGCGTTCTTGAGCTGCCTAGCCACTTCTGCATCATTCCCGTCCCCTTCAAGTGAATCCTTGTCCTCAAGGATGAAGTTCGGGAATTGATCACGCATCTCATCAAGATCTTCCCAGGTGGCTTCTTCAGGTGGCAACTCTTCCCAGTCAACTAGTACTTCCCAACGATAACGTCCTGCTTTCCTTGCCTTGCGGTACTCAATCGCTTGTTTTGGGCATACTATGACCCTACCATCGGCTGCGGTTGCTGGTAACTCCTCACAATACTTCTGCGCTTCTCCTAAACTCCTCTTGAGTTGCGATACATGAATAACCAGGTGGATCTGAGAACTTTCTGGTAATTCTAGGCGATAAGCTACCTGACCAATGCGCTTCAGAATCTGATAAGGTCCATAATAGCGAACTCCAAGCTTAGTCGCTGCCCTTTGTGCTGTTGTGCGCTGTCTGAATGGTTGTAGCTTTAGGTAAACATACTCTCCCGGTGTAAAGTTCTCTTCGCGCCTCTTACCATCAGCGAAGGCTTTGGTTCGGTTAATCGAGCCTTCGAGATTTTTCTTTAACTCTCGCAACATCAAATCTCGTTCCTCGAGTTCTCGACCAACCTCGTCATTGACTGTACTCCCCTCCGAATAATTGATCAACGTTGGGGGTTTACGTCTGTATACTAGTTCAAACAGCGTCATCTTGGTTGACTCGTGGTAAGTGGTGTTGTACCAATACTCAGCCCAAGGCAAAATGTTTTTCCACCTCTTCGGAAATTGATGGACATAGCACCTTAAGTACTCCTCAAGAGTTCGATTAATTACCTCAGTTTGTCTGTCTGTCTGTGGGTGGTAGGCTGAACTCATAGACTGTTTGGTTCCTTGCAGTTTGAAGAATTCAGACCAAAAGCTGCTCATAAAGATCCGGTCTTGATCAGAAACGATAGATCGTGGTTCTCCATGCAGTTTCATCACATACTCCACGAATAGCCTTGCAATCGACTTTGCAGTGCAAGGATGGGTGATAGGTATGAAGTGAGCATACTTTGTGAGACGATCCACCACGACCATAACACCGTCAAATCCATTAGAACTCGGCAACCCCTCTATGAAATCCATAGTAATGTCTTCCCAGATTGCCTCGGGTAACGGTAGAGGTTGTAATAGCCCGCTCGGTCGTCGTGAGTCAGACTTAGTGCGCTGGAAATCGTCGCACCGTACTATGTAATCTCGGACGGTATTCTGTTGTCCTGGCCAGAAGAAAGTATTGGCTATTCTCATCCACGTGCGGTAGATACCCGAGTGGCCTCCAATTTTAGAGTCGTGGAAGTGCTGCATGATCTGCTCACGTAACTGCCCACTATCGGGAACTAATACTCGGTCTCGGTGTAGAAGCAGATTATTATGCAACTCATAGTCGATAGCAGTTGTCTTACCTTCTTCTATTGATTGGCGCAACTCCTTGCAATAGGTGTCCTTCACTTGTGCCTTCCTGACTTCCTCCCAAATAGTCCAAGCTGGCCCAGTGATAGCATTAAGTTCGGCTACATCCGTCCGTCGGGATAATGCGTCAGCTGCTGCATTCTGCCGACCTGGTCGATAGACTATCTCGAAGTCAAACCCCATAAGTTTAGATACGAACTTCTGCTGCTCGGGGGTAACAATCCTTTGCTCGAGTAGATGCTTAAGTGGTTGCTGATCGATCACAATCCGAAAGCGTCGGCCCAATGCACCTTACGGCTTCAACAACTGTTAGCATCTCCTTCACGTACACAGATAGACCCAACCGTGTAGTGCCTAGTGCCTTGCTGAGATAAGCTAAGGGTCGCCCCTCTTGCACTAACACAACTCCGATCCCGATGTCACTCGCATCCTTGTGTACTTCAAACAAGACATCAAACCTTGGCATGGTGAGCACTGGCGTTGTAGTCATGGCTACCTTCAGTTTCCCAAACGCCTCCTCGCTAGCTTCGGTCCATGTGAACCCGCCTTTCTTAGTCATCTCTGTTAGTGGCTTGGCGATGGTTCCATAATCCTTCACGAACTTTCTGTAGTAGCCCGTGAGCCCTAGAAATCCCCTCAGCTGTGTGAGACTTGTCAATTTAGGCCAATCGACCATAGCCTCAATCTTTTGTGGATCAACCTTCACACCCTCGTGGGATATGAAATGCCCTAGATACTCAACCACTTTCTGCCCGAATGACACTTGGATGGCTTGATGTGAAATGAGTTTGCCTCCAAGATTTTGAGCACCACTCTCAAATTCTCAAGATGTTCAACCCACGACTTTGAATAAATCAGGATATCATCAAAGAATACCAGAACGANNNTACGTAGATACTCCTTGAAGATGGAATTCATAGCGAACTGGAAAGTGGATGGGGCGTTGCACAATCCGAATGGCATAACCAGATACTCATAGTGCCCCTGGTGTGTACGAAATGATGTCTTCGGGATGTCGGCCTTGTGGAGTCGAATCTGATGATAACCAGCTCTCAGGTCGAGCTTTGAGAAGTAACGTGATCCAACTAACTCATCGAGCATGTCGTCGACACTAGGAATAGGAAATCGGTCCTTGATAGTTGCGGCGTTCAGAGCTCGATAGTCAGTACAGAACCTCCACGTGCCATCTTTCTTTTTAGCTAACAGTACTGGAGAAGAAAACAGACTCTTGCTATGCTGGATTAGACCTGACTCTAGCATCTCGGCCACTTGCCGTTCGATCTCAGTTTTCTGAAAGTGAGTGTACCTATAAGGGTGGACGTGGATGGCATGCTGTTCATTAATCAGTGGTATGCGATGATCGAACTCTCGGTGTGGTGGTAGCCCCTTAGGTTCGCATAGTACTCCCTCAAACTCCTCGAGAAGATTGCACACATCTCCCTGTTGTTGATCGTCTTGGTCTATGTGCGCTTTAGTGTTCTCGACCACTACTGCAAAAAATTAGCCGCCACCTCGCCAAACTCTTTCGATGCTTTTCAGTCCTACTTCCTTGGTACCTTTTTCGCTGCCCGTACTTAGAGTGACTTGTCGACCTCCAGAGTTGAATTCCATAATTCCTGTTCGATAGTCGGTAGTCACCTTGCCTAACCCTTCGAGCCACTGCACTCCTAGAACGACATCCGGTCCAACTAAAGGTAAGGCATAGAGATCAGCCTTCACAGTAACTCCGTTAAACTTGATTGGCACCTTCCGGAATGACTCAGTACATTGTAGCCTTTCTCCATTGGCTACTCGAACTTCAAAGGGCTCGGATTTTGTGGTTGGCAACTTCAGCTTTTGAGACAAATCAGTGTTGATGAAGTTATGAGACGAACCGTTGTCCACAAGTACGATCACTCTTCGATCTTTGACCCATGCTGGTAGTCGCATCGTCCTTGGTCCTCTGATTCCAGCCATTGCATGCATCGAGATCTATGGCTCCTCACTGAATGCTTCCATCTCGTCCTCCTGATGTGGTTCCTCCTCGACCTCAACTTCCTCATCGTCGGGGTTGGCCACCTCAATTACAAAGGCCTGTTTGCATTGGTGATCGGGGGTAAACATCTCCTCGCACTTAAAGCAGAGGCCTTTCTCACGTCTCCGCTTGACTTCCTCAGGCGACAATCGCCTGACTACTGGTCTCGTTGGTCGTGTATTGATGGTCGGCCTCACGCCCGCGGATACTTGGCTCGGGCCCGTGGGACGTGTATCGGTAAACCGGCCGTCCGCCCGTCCCCTTCGCGTCGCAACCAGGTGATCTTCGCGTCGTCGGGCAACCTCCATCGCGTCATGCATGGTATCTGGCCTCTCGAGTCGAACCTCTGCGGCTAGGTCAAATTTTAATCCTTCTACAAACGCTCCGACCAATGCATCTTTGGGCCAATCACGTACGCGGCAGGCCAACCGCTCGAACTCCCCGTTGTACTCGCGTAGGCTGCCTGTTTGCCGTATGCGTGTGAGAGCCTCGTTGTAGTTATGGTAATCAGATGTACCGAACCGTGTAAGCAACTCTCTTTCAAAAACATCCCAAGTGATAATTTGCTGCCGCTTACGATAAATCCTTGTGAGCCATTGCTACCATACATTGGCCTCACCATCGAGATAATAAGCTGCATACCTGACACGATCTGTACCGTCGGTTTCATTGAGCTCAAACTATTGCATCGCCCCATTGAGCCATGCGTCTGGATCGCTGCCCGTGAACGTGGACAACGTGATGCGTGGCTTGTCGGGTGTACGTCGATCGCGATAGGTGGACGCTTAGGACTGCCGGTCGAAGTTGTCCTCGCGCTCATACTCCTCGTGCCGCCGTTCCTCTCCTTCGGGCTGCTCGCGGTCGTGTCGCGCATGATCGCGTTGCCGCGGTGGTGGCAGGCGTGCGAGAACCGTGCGCGCCATCTCGTCAAATCACCGGTTCATGGTTTCCATCAGATCTTGCACTGTTGACTTGGTATTGTCGAGTCCTTCGCCCAACGTATCTATAGCTTCGCTCATGCTGCGGAATTGGACATCGAGATTATCGATCTTGTCCTTCATCTCTTTATTGCCATGGCTTTCCTTTCCTCTCTTCGCTCTTTGCTTTGAGGACTCGTGGTTGAAAAAGATGATGATGATGATCAATAAACAAAATATATATATATATATTTTTTTTTGATAAGGGGGACGAAAAAACGAAAAGAAAAAGAAAGGGAATGGGGTAGAAGAAAAACACACGATCAACACCTCTCAATGAAAGCACCAATGATGAGGATCGT
>CACSLK010027813.1:4377455-4391762 GCA_902706635.1 Striga hermonthica | reverse complement strand
GCACCCGTCAGTGCACAGGCCGTACCAGCCACGCACGGGCCGGTACCAGCAACGCCCGGCAGCCCCGGCAGCGCCCAGTCCGTGCCCGGTGCGTGCGTACGACTGTGCCGATGGTCGAGTCAGTCGCTGACCCCGGCGGTCCGGCCAGATTAATTTATATCAGTTCAAACCGGTTTCTTATTATTTTATTATATTAATTCCCGGTTCATGATTTCAGTCCCATTTTCAGTTAAATTCCAGGTTCAATCTAGTTCAGTAAATTCATGTCGGTTCAGTTCTGAAGTTAATCAGTTCCGGTTATACCGGTCAAGTCCAGATATCATGTTTAAGTCTAGTAGAGCATCTTAACATATTAATCAGTTATTTTATCAGTCTGAGCATAGTAATTAGTAATTGTTTATATTATTTTCAGTTTGATTAGGATATGGATATCAGCACTTACAATTTCAGATCAGCAGTTCAGGTGGGGACTCAGACTGGGTATTACATTGATTATAATTATTCTACCATGTTTGAGGTATGTATTATCAGCTCAGTATCCGCTCAGAATGGTTGCCGGTCCATTCTGGGTTCTAGTGGCCCTAGTCTGCCCACTAGAGTGTGCACATGGTGTCCGGCATTAGTTTTTGCCGGCAGATGAAGTAACGGTCAGGGTCACGTTGCGTGACAATCTCAGATTCATGTTCATGTTATTACCGGTTTCATGTTGAGGTTCATATTCATGCCAGGATCATGTTATTGTAATTATTTTCACTGTCTACTTCAGTATGGGTTTCCACGGAGCACAGTGGACTTGAGTGCTCACGCCCCACTTTTATCATGTTTTTCAGGTCATGAAGTCGGGACGGAGGTGAGAGATGACGGAGCTGTTCGGGATTATGCTTATAATGTTTAAATTACCTAAGCTCTATGCTTATAAAGATTAAATTATGTTATTTACAAAAGGAATTTGGCAAAGGAGTGCCGATATAACTTTCAGATATCATGTTTTCACAATTACGGCACTTCTAACCAAATTCCCAGCTACAGCTTCCGCTGATAGTTCTCTGTTTGTCAAACTTGGCCCAGTTAATCAGTCGGCAAGCTGTTAGTTGGTTTTTCAGAATCAAAAGTTCAGATTTATCAGACAGTTGTGTATTTTAGTAGCACTCCGAATCAGTATTTCGCAATGTAAAATGTTTTATTTTCAATGTAATTGCGAATTGCGCACTCTGATATTCATGCTAAGGCGGGGTGTTACAAGCGAGCAGTACGCATCGGGCGGTGATGTGCATGATTGGGCGAGCGAGATGCACGCGGGTGGTTGGGGCGAGCGCGTGAGTGGCGCCAACGTAGGCGATGGCCTAGGCCTTGAGGCCTAGGACTGGCGGGAGCGCACGTGTGTGAGGAAGCCGGCAGCGATGGGGTGCACGCAATAGCGCGCGAGTGCAGCACAGGTGCGGGAGACCAAGCCGCACAGGACTAGGCATAGCGGAGGCGACGGTCAGCGCGTGCGATGCGGGTGACGCAGACAAAGCCGAGTCCGCCGAGGACTAGGCGAGTGGGGCAGCGCGCGCAAAGGGAGGCGGTCGAGAGCTTAGGGTGGCCGAATTGTTTGGAGTGCAAGGCAAGGAAGATCAAGACTCATTAGCTAATTAGGAATCTAGTAGTATTTAGGAGATATTTACTTTCCTTCTTGCATTAGTAATTCAAGATGTTAGGATATTTAGTTGCATTAGGATTTATATTCTTGCATGGTTTAGGAGTTCTAGTTGGAGTAGGCTTAGATTTATTTTACACCTATAAATACCCCATGTACTCTTCATTATTAAATGTCTTGAATGTTATGGAGTTAATGGAAAATAGTTCATAAGAGCGAAACCGTGTGTCTAAAATTCGTGAGAGTTTTGTCATACAACTCGAGTGAGCGAGGCTAAGACCCGAGTGATCTCAAAATCGTGAGAAGATAAGGCTAATAACCGAGTCGTCCACATCTATCGTCGAGAGCGAGCCGTGGCGAAGCTTTGTTCGAGGCAAACATGTTGAGCGGAACACACGATCCTTCGTCAACCGCTGGCTGCGCGTGCTTCGAGGCGGCAGGCGCTACTGGGCATGCTACGCGCTGCAGACACGGCACGCTAGCTAACTGCGTGCTGCCAGCGTGACTGGCGTGCGCTGCACGCACGACGCACTGCTGGGCGTGCGCGTGCTGCCGCGTTGATGAAGATTGCATTTTTCGATTGTTGATAAGCCACAAACCAGTGCCTTGAATCGCCGATAGTTGCCTAGAGGTTCACAAACCGTACCCCTCTAAACGAATATAATTGCAATAGAATTTTGGTGAAAACTAAAGCAAAGAGAGAATGAACAAAAGTTAAGATTTTTATTGATAAACTGATTGATGAAAAATAACATGGGGAAGGGGCCTTTATATAGGCACAAAATATGTCTAATCCTAATCTACCTAGGGAACTAATAAAGCAATAAAATATTAAGAGTCCTAAACAATCTAGATTATATAATGGAATAAGGAAACCAAATAGCTAGGGGATTTAATGCCTTGGCTTGCACTCCAAGTAGTCTTGTCTTGCACTCCACTCCAAACTCCTAGCCTCCACTCTCTCTTTCACGCCACCTAGGCCTTCTCCACCGCCACACGCCTCCTTGCCTTAGTCCTCGAGGACTAAGGCCGCGCCGCCTACACCCACGCGTGCATGTCCTCTCGCCTCGAGGTTTAAGGTCTCGTGCCATGCGTGCGCCATTCCTATTCCTTGAAGGATCATGCTTCGAGCCCACATCTACTTTGCCTATTCCTACTAGGAATATGCTCCCGGCTACATTGCCTGATCTTCCAAAGATTACTCCCTTCACCGATCTTTCACATGCGTTCCGGCACTCAGCTGCTTTTCCTAGTCCTGCGGGGTCTAGTATTCGCGCCTTGCCTATTCCTATGAGGACTAGGCTTGCTGCCCTGGTCTTGCCTCACCCTTCGAGTGTGTACGCGATCGCACACTTTGCCCGCGTGACTATCTCGTGTGTACGCGATCGCACACTTTGCCCGCGTGACTATCTCGTGTGTGTCGCCCAGCACCCCGCGTACCGCGCCTTGCTCATTCGCGCGCTGTGCCGCACCCGTCGCCGCTCGCACCTTCGCCCGCTCGCGGCCGTCCCATGTGCGTGCTATCCACCCAACATCCACCCCTCGCGCACCGCTCATCTCCTAAGCAATGTAAACACCCGGGTCCTTAGCCTCCAAGCGTCGTGCACGTTGCTCCCTTGCGCACGCCTTGCACCAGCCGACCGCGTCGCCTAAGCCCGCTATCGTACCCTCGACCCCGGTCCTCTGCGCGTAGTCCTCCCTAAAGCGCCCTAATGTTGCACGCCTATTGGCTACCTTCTCACGTACCCTTGCGCACCTCCATGTGCCCGACCCTTCTAGCCTTGATCTCTCGAACTTGTTGCTCGACCTCCTTATCGTGGTAGACCCTTGCATGCTTGACCTCCTATGCCATTGTGCACGTCGGCACCCTCGTATATGGGCTCGTGCACGTCTCCTAGGCCATGCAAGCCGTGTTTCGGCCCTTTGCTCGGCCTTCTCGGATAGTGTCGGCCTTCGGACCTTCTCATCTTCGGGGGTCGAAACCCACTTACGCATCATTCCCGCCCCCTTTAAGAATGTCCTTGTCCTCAAGGACTCATCATCGACCATTAACCAAGTTGCCTCCTTGTCAAGATTCACCTCGACCACTACGTGCACAATTTCTTCCTCAACCACTGAAACCTCTAGCACACCTTCTTCATCCTCTTTCTGAACCTCGCCGACCACTTCATCTCTTTTAGACTCAACCCAAGTTCCTTCAACATCGACAAAGTGTTCATCGGGGTACTCATCGAAAATAGGTGGTCCTTCATAATCCGTCAACTCGTACTCGTACTTCATGGCTGTTGAGTTCTTAAAATATTTCTAGAATTCAAATGGGAAGATAGGCTCCTTACACTTTCTGTCGACCCGGTCTTCTTCTTTGTCGGACTCACCTAGTACGTGGTCGGATGCTCTAACCAAATCGCGTGTCTTGGACTACTGCTGCTTGATCGTCCAATCCTCGTGCACCTCCCCTTCGACCTCGGTTGCCTCGATCTCGGCTTCATTGACTACTTCGACGTCCATGGGTCCATCCTCGGGGTACACGTCGAAGACAGGTGGGCCATCATATTGCGACGAGACTTGCTCGACCTCTCCAAAGTATTCGTCAAACAGAGGGAGATCCTTGTACTCGACCGTGCCCGCATGTGCTCTTGCCTCCTCGACGGTGAAGATCTGGCCGCCCACATGCCAAACCCGCTCTGTACTCTTGAGACCAACCTCCTTGGTCCCACAGTCCTTGCTTGCCTTTAACGTGACTCGGTGCTCTCTTGAGTCGAACTCCATGACCCAGTTCGATAGTTGGTGGTCACTTTACCTAATCCCTCGAGCCACTGCACTCCTAGCAAACGTTGGATCCAACCAAGGGTAGCGCATAGAGATCGGCTTTGATGATGACTCCTTGAAATTTGATCGGCACCGCGCGATAAGACTCGGTGCAACTTAGCCGTTCGCCATTAGCTACTCAAACCTCGAATGGCTCAACTTTCGTCGTTGGCAACTACAGCATCTGAGACAGCATGGCGTTGATGAAGTTGTGTGACGACCCATTGTCCACGAGCACAACTACACGACGGTCCTTGACCAACGCCGCTAGCCGCATCGTCCTCGGTCCTCTAGTACCCGCCATCGCATGCATTGGGATCTCGGCGTCTTCCTCAAGCACCGTGACCTCGATCTCCTTCTCTTTGGGCTCATCGATCACGGGTTCTTCTTCGTTGAAGTTGACGACTTCTATCACAAAAGCTTGCTTGCATCGGTGGCTCGGTGTAAACTTTTCATCGCACTTGTAGCAAAGCCCCTTCTCACGCCGGCGCCTTATCTCCTCGAGCGGCAAGTGCTTGACTTCCGGTCTCGGTGGTCACGCGCTATTGGTCGGTCGAGAGCTATCAGGCGGTCAGCCGCTCGGAACCATATTGCTTGCATCCAGTTGTGCGCGTCGCATCTCGGGGTAGCGTGCGTCCGCCCGCCCCCTTCGAGTTGCCACAAGATGATCTTCTCGGCGTCGAGCAACCTCCATGGTGGCATGCATTGTCTCGGGACGCTCTAAGTGCACCTCAGCAGCTAGATCAAACTTTAGGCCGCCTATGAAAGCCCCTACTAACGCGGTCTCGGGCCAGCCTTTTACTCGACAAGCTAAACGCTCAAATTCTTTTAAATAATCACGTAAGCTACCTGCCTGCCTTATTCGCGTGAGAGCCTCGTCGTAGTTGTGGTAGTCGGATGTTCCAAAACGCGTGAGTAACTCGCGCTCGAAATCATCCCACCTGATGACTTGTTGTCGGCCACGGTAGACGCTTATGAGCCATTGCCACCATGCATTGGATTCCCCATCAAGATAATAAGCAACGTACCTTACTCGATCATGGCCCATGGTCTCATTCAAATCAAAATATTGGACAGCTCGGTTGAGCCATGCATCAGGATCTGTGCCGGTGAAGGTAGATAGCATGATCCTCAGCTTTTTCGGCATCGGGCGGTCGCGGTAGTTGGACGTTTGGGACCGCCGGTCGAAATCCTCCTCCTGGTCACGATCCACGCGCCTCCGTTTTTCCCCATCAGGCCGCTCGTGGTCTTGCCACCTTGCATGTTCGGCCCGTTTGCGCTCTCTATGGTCCTCGTCATATGGCCGCTCGTACTCGCGTCTTTCGCGCCTGGGGGATGGCAGTCGATCGTGGCGCCGTTGCTGCTGTAGTTGAAGCTCGCGCAAGATCTCGCCCAGTTGATGCTCGAGTCGCGCCACTGCAGCGTTGGTGTTGCTTTGGCCTTCATCGAGTGATCCAAGCCTTCCCTCATAGCTTCGCTCATGCTTCAAATTTAAATATCGAGATTATCGATCTTGTCCTTCATCTCCTTATTGGCCATGACTTTCTTCTCTTGCTTATGTTCTTTGCTTCGAGGACTCGTCTTGAAGATAGATTTTTTTTTTTTTTTTTTTTATAGGGGGGACGAAAAAAAAAGAGAAAAAGAAAGGGAATAGGATAGGAAAAAGACACACGATCTAACACCTCTCAATGAAAGCACCAATGATGAAGATCGTGTGTTTCTATTGCCGATAAGCCACAAACCAGTGCCTTGAATCACCGATAGTTGCCTAGAGGTTCACAAACCACACCCCTCTAAACGAATATAATTGCAATAGATTTTTGGTGAAAACTAAAGCAAAGAGAGAATGAACAAATGTTCGGATTTTTATTGATAAACTGATTGATGAAAAATAACATGGGGAAGGGGCCTTTATATAGGCACAAAATATGTCTAATCCTAATCTACCTAGGGAACTAATAAAGCAATAAAATATTAAGAGTCCTAAACAATCTAGATATTATAATGGAATAAAGAAACCAAATAGCTAACGGATCTAATGCCTTGGCTTGCACTCCAAGTAGTCTTGTCTTGCACTCCACTCCAAACTCCTAGCCTCCTCTCTCTCTTTCACGCCACCTAGGCCTTCTCCAATGCCACACGCCTCCTTGCCTTAGTCCTCGAGGACTAAGGCCGCGCCGCCTTCGCCCACGCGTGCATGTCCTCTCGCCTCGAGGCTTAATCTCTCGCGCCATGCGTGCGCCATTCATATTCCTTGAAGGATCATGCTTCGAGCCCACATCTACTTTTCCCATTCCTACTAAGAATATGCTCCCAGCTACGTTGCCTGATCTTTCTAGGATTACTCCCGTCACCGATGTTTCACGCGCGTTCCGGCACTCAGTTGCTTTCCCTTGTCCTGCGGGGTCTAGTATTCGCGCCTTGCCTATTCCTATGAGGACTAGGCTTGCTGCCCTGGTCTTGCCTCGCCCTTCGAGTGTGTATGAGATCGCACCCTTTGCCCGCGTGACAATCTCGTGCGTGTCGCCCAGCGCCCCGCGCACCGCGCCTTGCTCATTCGTGCGCTGTGCCGCACTCGTCGCCGCTCGCGCCTTTGCCCGCTCGCGGCAGTCCCATGTGCGTGCTATCCACCCAACATCCACCCCTCGCGCACCGCCCGTCTCCTCAACAATGTAAACGCCTGGGGCCTTAGCCTCCAAGCGTCGTGCACGTTGCTCCCTCGCGCACGCCTTGCACCAGTCGACTGCGTCGCCTGAGCCCGCTATCATACCCTCGACCCCGGTCCACTGCGCGTAGTCCTCCCCCAAGCGCCCTAAGGTTGCACGCCTATGGGCTACCTTCTCACGTACCCTTGCGCACCTCCATGTGCCCGACCTTTCTAGCCTTGATCTCTCAAACTTCTTGCTCGACCTCCTTATTGTGGTAGACCCTTGCATGCTTGACCTCCTATGCCATTGTGCACGTCGGCACCCTCGTATACGGGCTCGTGCACGTCTCCTAGGCCATGCAAGCCTTGTTTCAACCCTTTGCTCGGCCCTCTCGGATAGTGTCGGACATCGGACCTTCTTATTTTCAGGGGTCAAAACCCACTTACGCATCACGCGTGTTCACAGGTCACTGTCAGTGGCGCTGCACCGCTATGTGCGGGCAGGCCTTATGGTCGGTCCTTCGCCGGCCGTCCGGCAACTTTTCCGGAAAAGGCTACATGACTGGACATAACATCACTTAAACTGACCGAAAACCCATAAATTGCTCGAGAGTGTTCGATTAGATTTTGAAATAGCTCGGGAAGGGCTTATATAGCACCTCCGAGTGCACTTTGACTCAAAACATGATCTAATTAGCACGATTACTAAATGATCTACATAACATGAACATAAATACATTAAAAGGAGGTTAAGGTGAATATACCCCTCCGATCGCTCGAGAGGATTGCTAGGGCGTGCGTGCTCTCGCTCGGTACGCTCGGTATGCGCATGCTCCCTTGGGCAAAGCTCCGACACAAGCTACTTCTCCGCTTATTTTCTTATAGTTTCGATATTTTTCTATCTTATGCTCTCAGTAAAAACTCATGCACGGACGAGACTATATTTATGCAAGTAAAATGGTGAAAAAAATTGAAATTTGGGGTCTTATGGGGTGACGCCACTTGCCAAAACCTTAGGCCATAGTGGCATTTGTTCGGCTTAGTCATCACCCGATGTGGCGCTCAAAGACTTGGCTTAGTCATCACTTGAAGGCTTAGTCATCAAGTGGATGTTCATGTGCTGCCACATCACATAAGCACATAGCTTACTCATGGTGCAAGTTGCACTTATTTAATCCCATGCAACCATATCTCACGACAAGTGCTTAGGGCATAAGCTTGGCTTATCTTGACTTGATGTAAATACTTATTACCACTTAAGACAATGATGGACGGTGGATGGTGCGGTCGCACGCTCACGCATGGTGACGGGCGTGTGTCGCTCGCGGCAACGGCACACGTACACGCGCGCGATAACGCACGTCATGCACGAACATGATTTAGGGCTTGATACCGAGACTTAACATGAACTTGGCTTCGAAATCTATTCGAATATTCTTGACTTCGAATAATTAATCCCGACTGATAATGTCCGTTTATAAAATAAACGTTTCGGGAACTTATTATCGGAATGAAATCGGTTAATAAATAAACTGAATAAACTTTTGACTTAAAGTCGAACTTATTGACCTGAAAGCTGAAAATGAATAGAATTAATAAAAGAAAATGCATCAATTTTATTAATAACAAACTGGGTTATTACAATCTACCCTTCTTAAAATATTTTCGTCCTCGGAAATACAAATCTGGACATATATACAAATACGAGAGAGGTATATACATCAAAATTCCAAGTCGGGAAAACGAGCTCTAATGTCTATTTCGTGCTCCCAAGTGGCGTCGGATTCTCCGTGGCGATTCCATCTGATACGTACGAGGGGAGTATCTCGTCTCCGGAGCCTACGAACCTGACGGTCCAAAACTGCTACCGGACGTTCCTCGTATGACAAATATGGCTGAAGTTGAATCTCACTATGCTGAAGAATATGATCTGGATCGCACACGTATTTCCGTAACATGGATACATGAAAAACGTTATGAACATTGGATAACTCGGGAGGCAAAGCTAAACGATAGGCTACTTTGCCCACTCGCTCGAGAACTTTGAACGGGTCGATGAATCGAGGATGTAACTTCTCTCTCTTCCCGAAACAAATGATCTCTCAGAATGGACGAACTCTCAGAAAGGCTCGCTCTCCGACCTCTAACTGAATATATCGTCTATGTTTGTCGGCCGATGACTTCTGCCGACTCTGCGATGTCTTAAGCCTCTGTCTGATCAACTCAACCTGTTCAACTGTGTCCTCGATCATCTTCGGACCGAGTACCTGGCGTTCGCCAACATCGTCCCAATAAAAGGGCGAGCGACATTTACACCCGTAAAGTGCTTCGTAAAGAGCCATCTGGATCGACGCCTGATAACTGTTGTTATAGGCGAACTCGACTAATGGCAAAATCGACTCCCACTTGGCACCTTTGTCTAGAACCAATGCTCGGAGCATATCCTCGAGCGTCTAAATAGTCTTCTGTGATTGACCGACTGTCTCTGTTTGGTAAGCCTAACTGAACTGTAACTGAGTACCCATCGCCTCGTGTAAACTCTCCCAGAACCTGCGAGTAAATCTGGGATCTAGGTCTGACACAATATGAACGGGAACTTTGTGGAGTCGAACGATCCCACGGATATAAATCTCGGCCAACTTCTCCATCGATATGGTCATTGATACAGGTAGGAAATGTGCGACTTTCATCAACCTGTCCACTACTACCCAAATCGCATCGTGATGCTCGGACGACCTGAGTAGCCCCGTAACGAAATCCATCGTGACCTCCTACCACTTCCACTTCGAAATCTCAAGTGGTTGTAGAAGGCCCATCGGACTCTTGTGCTCGGCCTTGACTTGCTGGTAGACCAAACATTTCTTCACGAAATTGGCAACGTCTTTCTTCATTCCCCACCACCAGAACGACTTTTTCAAGTCGTGGTATATCTTTGTGCTGCCGGGGTGAGCTAGATAAGGCGCGGTGTGTGCCTCGGTCAAGATCTCTCTCTGCAAGGCCTTGACTTTCGGCACTACAATCCTGCCTCTGAACTCCAAGGCTCCATCTGTGCCTCGGGAAAAACCCTCGACTCTTCTGGCGTGAATCTTGGTATCGATAACACGAATAAACTAATCAGAAGCCTGCTCCTATCAGATCCGATCTCTCAACTGGGCTGAATCTGCATCTAGCTGACATTCCCCATAATCTCTGCAGAAAGTGACTCGACAACCTGAATCTGCATCCAGGCAAAGTCTCGAACAAGATGGCTCTGCTGAGTAATAGAACATGATAATTCATCCTTTACCTTTCGGCTCAGGGCATCAGCTACAACATTCGCCTTCCCCGAATGATACTGAATCGTGCAGTCATATTTACCAAGCTCCAACCAACGTCGCTGACGCATGTTGAGCTCCTTCTGCGTGAAAATATACTGCAGACTCTTGTGATCGTATAAACCTCGCACCGACCGCCATAAAGATAATGCCGCCATATCTTAAGTGCATGTACCACTTCAGCTAACTCCAAGTCGTGCGTAGGATAATTCTGCTCATGGGGCTTCAACTGACGTAAAGCGTACGCTATAACCTGGCCATCCTGCATAAGTACACACCCCAAACCCTGTCTCGAAGCATCACTAAAGATGCTGAAACTCCGAGAAGGATCCGAAATAGTCAGCACAAGTGCCGTCGTAAGCCTCTCTTTCAGCTCTTGAAAGCTCGACTCACAACGATCTGCCTATTCGAACTTCACAGACTTCCTTGTCAACTGAGACAAAGGGAGGGCAATCTTCGAAAACCCCTCAATAAATCTACGATAATAACCTGCAAGGCCGAGGAAACTACGAACCTCGGACAGATTCTTTGGCGCTGAGCAGTTCTGAACTGCGGCAATCTTAGATGGATCAACCTCGATACCTGCCTGAGTAATAATGTGGCCAAGAAAAGCCACTCGCTGCAGCCAGAATTCGCATTTAGAGAACTTAGCATATAACTTTTCTCGTCTAAGGGTCTCAAGAACAACCCTCAGATGCTCTTCATGCTCCTTCTGGCTTCTGGAATAAATTAGAATATCATCAATAAATACGATAACAAACTGATCTAGAAAAGGATGGAATACACGGCTTATCAAGTCCATGAACACCGCTGGGGCATTGGTAAGACCGAACGGCCAAACCACGAACTCGTAATGACCGTATCTGGTAGTCTGACTCCTTGATCTTCAACTGATGGTAACATGAACGTTTCAATCTTAGAAAATACACAGGCTCCCCTCAGCTGATCGAACAAGTCGTCAATTCTGGGAAGCGGATATTTATTCTTCACTGTCAACCAGTTAAGATCCTGGTAATCAATACACATACGCATAGAACCGTCCTTCTTCTTGATGAATAGAACGGGTGCTCTCCACGGTGAAACACTCGGTCGAATAAAATCGAGATTCAACAACTCCTGGATCTGAGTCCTTAACTCCTGTAACTCTTTAGGTGCCATTCTGTACGGTGCCTTGGATACTGGTCCGGCTCCCGGAATAGGATCAATAGAAAACTCCACTTGTCGGCTGGGTAGACCGCCTGGAAGCTGGTCTGGAAAAACATCCACAAACTCATGAACGATAGGAATGTCGTGAGGTGTCCGTGCTTTCGATCCGTCTCTGACAAGGCTCACTAGGTAACCCTGGCAATAACCTCGTCGTAGGATCTTTCTGGCTTTCACCATAGAAATGATATGAGGCAGAGTACGAGTCCTAGAACCGAAATAGGTGATCTGGTCGTCCCCCAAAAGATGGAGGGTGATCTCCCGGTCGTGACAACGAATATCTGCATGAAAATGGGTTAGCCAGTCCATACCGAGAATGAGGTCAAAATCCCTCATCTTGATAACATAAGCGTCGATAGTCAAGATACAACCGCTGACGGAAAGGCTGAGACTCTTGACTTTGGCATCAGTCACTATCTTTCTTCCCGAGGCTAAACTCACTTCGAGAGGATCGACAACGCTGATAGAACGAACCCTAATGGCATCAAGACATCAGTGTGATACGAATGAATGAGTCACTCCAGTGTAGAATAAGGCAAAAACAGGAACATCATTAAGAATAATCATCCCAGACATGGTACCTAGGTGCTGCTCTGTTTCGGCCTGATCGACGGCATAGACACGGGCCTGCTGTCTCCTGCGCTGCTGCTTCTAGGGTTGTCTCAGGGGCTGCTGTCTGGGCTGCTGTTGTTGTTGAGGTTGCTGTGGTTGTGGCGGTTGTTTCTGTCGTGCTGGATAGCTAGCACGGGTATGTCTGGGCTGTCGACAATAAAAACAGATGTTTTGGCCCATAAGGCACTCTCCGCGGTGATGTCGTCCACATGTGGGGCAAAGTGGGACTGGTTGTTGTTGCCTAGGGCGGTCCCTCCGATCTTCCTGGAATCCTCTGCCCTTCCTCTTCCCTTTATTCATCGGTTGTTGGGCAGCTACTGGTTGGGCAGGTGGTGCTGGTAGTGGTTGGGCAATCGACTGTACTGGAATCGGAATGGCCTCCCTCCGGATACTCCCGTCTATCTCCTGGGCCCTGCTGATGGTATTGGCATAGGTTTGGACGCCGTGTCCAACAATGTTGTGACGAACTACTGGTATAAGTCTGTCGATGAAATGCCTCGATCTCTTCTCCTCCGAACCCAATAACTCAGGAATGAAGAATCCAAGTCGAGTAAACTCACGTTCGTACTCGTCCATGTTTATTGTGTTTTTGTCGTTATCTTCGTGTGTTTTGTGTGCTTTATTTTGTAGTTTTTAGGCCCGTTTTAGTGTCGACCTGTCCATTTTATCACGTTTTGTGTATTTTTGTTATTGTATAGTGATTTTGTATTTTTGCGCGTTTTCTCTTTTGTTTTGGTGTTGAATAGGTCCAACTTGTCGAGACGAGGAGACGAGCTGTCCGAACCGACTGAGCTGTCCAACTCGGAAAATCCAACCAAGCCATACCGGGACGAAGAGAATTCAATTAGAAGAATTTTGGTCCAAGTTTCGTGCGAATCGGAGTTGTGTACGAGAAGATAGAGCGAAACGAAGTCGCACATAACCGAGACCAAGCCATGGCAGCCCAGCCCGTGAATCGCATTCCACGCCCGCGAATTCCAGCTAACCCGCGAGTTCCCGGCAAGCCTGCTAGCGTGTTGCATTTTCGCGAGCGTGAATTCCCCAGCGAGTTCGCGAGTTTGTTCCTTTCGCGCCCCGCGCGCGCGCGAGATGTTCCACGACCTCGCTAGTTCCGCCCTGCTGTACCCGCGCCTTGTGCCTAGCTCTCGACCTCGCGGATTTCGCAGCTAGCTCGCGAGTTTTTTAGTAAATGTGCGTGTTTTAGTGTGTATTTTGTGGTGTAGCTATATAAAGACATCTTGCTTTGTATTTTTGGGGACAACTCTCATTTCCCAACTTTTAAGTTGGGAAAATCCTCTCTAGTTCTCTTTTTTTTTTTCTTTTTATGCTTGGGTTAGGAGCTCTATTACTCATATTCTCCGGCAAGTTTCCGGCGACATCATTTTATTTCAAGTTTCGAACTTTTCCATCCGGTGTTCTTCACGCATGCATTAGGAGAGTGGGTAATTAGCTTTAATCCTCATTACTTCGAATTTGCCCTCTTTTGCTTATGATGTGTTTCAAGGTGAATGTGGTTTTGCTTGTTGATCGGAGGAATGTTCGATTCTTGTAGCTCGTCGACATGTGTTAGGGATTAGTTTGTGCTTATCTTGTTTAAAGATTGCGACTTTGTTTAAAAGTGTAGTCATTTAGTAGAAAGCTCGATTTAATGACCTAGGATCACTTGGCAATGTTGACGTCCCTTGGTTCTTTTGTGTTTATTCGAGTGATAGAGACCCCAGTTGACCTAAAGCTCTCATCTTTGTTTTTAAGTTTTCACTTTATTTCGATTCCAAATTTCGAGTAGTGTTTAATTCAAACCCCCAATTTGTGAGTAGAATGTTTAGGACCTTTTTGGTTGTGTGATTTTGACGACTAGATAGTGAACGAAGCTCCGAAGAGCCTTCCTTTGAGAACGACCCGAGTCGGGTAGCTCGGTTACCACATGCCCAAAAATACTACAAACAAAATGGTGCCGTTGCCGGGAAAGGCGAGTAGTGTTGGTGTTATATACTTAAGCTTTGCTTTAGTGGATATTACACTTGTTATTTCTTGATGGATGAGAATTATGTTTGGTTAAATAAGTTCCACGTTCTGTTGTTTTG
>CACSLK010027813.1:4318434-4329349 GCA_902706635.1 Striga hermonthica | reverse complement strand
AGAAGGCCAATAGTGCGTCTTGAAGTCACGGTGTCTAGGAGAAGGCCGCAGTGCGTCTACTAGATACATCTATCGGGGATAAACGAAGGCCTCAGTGCGCCGTTTATTCGCAACCCAGTATAGACAAAAGATCGATCCGTCATCAGCGCGCCCCAGCGCCCAAGTTCCAGCACGCCAACTCTCGCGCGGCAGAAACCCGCGCGCGCTCGCAGCCCACCCTCGCGACCTCGCGCGCACCCGATGCCCAGCTTCAGCACGTCCACTCCCGCGTGGCGGAAATGCCCGAGACCACGCGCCCCCAGGCCCAGCCAACCCGCGCGCCTCACCATGCACCCGCGCCCGTCCGTGGTAGCAGCCACGCACCGCACCCACATGCACTGCATCCTAGCCACCTTGAGCCGCACTGAGCCACCATGAGCCACATCGAGCCACCGGGCGAACCACCAAGCCCCGGCGCACCCGGCGACGGCCGGCGATATTTTCCAGCCGCCGGTGGCATTTTCCGGCGACCGGTGACTTTTCCGGCCAAATTCTCCGGCGAACCTCCCGAGTCCCGTTTTCCGGCCGCCGTCGACATTTTTCGGCCGGAAACGACATTTTCGACCTCCCGGGACCGTTTTGAGCTGGTGGAGCTGTCGGAAACCTTATTTTGCAGCGATTCTACCTCCTTCACCCGTTTTTCTCAGATTTTTCACTCTCTTGGAGCTTTATCGAGGTTCATTGCCCGATTTTTCTTACTCTTAGTGCCGAGATCATCGTTTTTCAAGGTAATTCACTTACACCTACTCGTGCCATATGTATTTGAATTGGGAGTGACTTTATTGAGTTGGAGGTGATATATGCTAAGTGTGGAGGAGGTGTATCGGGGGCTCATGAGTATATATTGATCATTTGGAGGATTTTGGCTATTGACTTTTGGTGTGAGGCTCGTTCGGAGTTATTGTTGATTGTTTTAGGGGAAATGCGGTGCACTTTGGCGTTTGATTTGAATTTCACTATACCATTGGTGTCGGTTGTGCGTGAGGTTATGCTTCGATTGAAAAGTTGGTCGGGTCGTGCCATGGCGAGCATTATTATGGGCTAGAGGCCCGAATTTTGATCTTTCACGATACGTGCGTCTACGTCGAGTTTGTGGATTCTCGGTTATTATCTCTCTGAGACGCATACATATCGTCTTTACTCGGAGCCGCCGGATGGGATCCTCTTGTATTTTGTATGTCATAGTGCCCAGTTGGCTCATGGTCGATACGCTTTGATTGTCCAATCATTCGGATGGCTTCATTTTCACCTTTATGGCTTTTGGATGATTTGCTCTATTCCCACCGAATGAATACCATTAGACACACGGTGGTGCACCACCGTGTAGAGTACGCGCTTTTGTTTCCCTTCGTTATTTTCTTTTTCTCTTTATTTTTATGTGCTATGTGTCTCTTTTCGTTTTCTCGTTTGTATATGTTTTGTTTTATTTTGTTGATCGCATGAGCTTGTGTGTCAACGTGCTCTTTCCTATGCTTTTTTGGGTCAAGCAATGAGGACATCGCTTTGTTTTAAGTGTGGGGGAGGGATTTTCGTGATTATGCATGCTTAGGCGTCATTTCTCTTATTTTCGTTGCTTATTTTTATTTTATTTTATTTTTTTTTTTTGTTTTTGTTGAGTCGTGGTTTTGTTTGTTTTTATTGTGTTTTGTGTCTATTTCCCCATATGAGACTTGATGTGAGTCCAATAGTACAAATGACTAAGTGGCTAGTTTGGATTGTCGATCGTTTTCATTATTAACTCTCATGCCTTATGTGCTCAATGATTTTGACGGTTTTCATAAAATGAGATGATTATTTGTTGGCATTGGAACTCGCATGTGGATTCACGGAACTTTCTTGTCCTTTGTTCGTTCTTGATTGATGATCTTGGGCATGCTTTCCTTGTGCTTGATTATGTGTAAACGTGTTATGCTATACACTTGAGTTATGTCTTTATTGGATTGTTATGACTATGATATTGTATGTGATGTACTCTTGTGCGCCATCCCCTTAAAAAAAAAAGAAAAAAAGTAATAAAATGTGAGTTAGCGATGAAGTACGGATTAGGCTCCTCTTATTCCGAGCCACTTCGTGGATTGGGATAATGAGCCCGGGAAACCGGTTTAGGAAACTCAAGAAAACCCCTCGAGGTTAAACCTAGATCATCTCGTCCGGAAACTTCGTTTGGAAAGAGAAGCTCACGAAAATGAGTTCGTGAGAGTCGAAATGATTAGGCTCCTCTTGGCTCGGTTAGTCTTCTAGATAAACCGGGTTAAGGAGTACGGGAAACTGGCCTAGGAAACTCGGGGATAACCCCCGAGGATAAACCTAGGTAATAATTGTCCTAACGGCTCTCATTTGGAAAAAGTAACTCATATAAAAAAAAGAAAAAAAAATAGGGAATTGGCTCATGGTCTCGTTTTTATCATCTTGTACATTGAGTTGACCATTTTTAGTTTTTTGCACGTTTTAATTGTAAAAAGGGGGCTTGCCTTGAGTGAATCATGATTGAATAACTTGGGCTTGTTTTTGTTTTGATGAGTTCATATGTGGGAACCGTACCCTCGTATTTGAGTTGAGTTTTGTGAATAACCGGATGATAATGAGAGTTACATGATGCATGTTTGTTAATCTTGGACCGCTCGATTACTCCTTTCGAACTACTTGTTATTTTGTTTGCTTGAGGACAAGCAAAGAGTTAAGTGTGGGGGAGTTGTTTATTGTGTTTTTGTCGTTATTTTCGTGTGTTTTGCGCTTTTTATTTTGTAGTTTTTAGGCTCGTTTTAGTGTCGACCAGTCCATTTTATCATGTTTTGTGTATTTTTGTTATTGTATAGTGTTTTCATATTTTTGCATATTTTCTCTTTTGTTTTGGTGTTGAATAGGTCCAACTTGTCGAGACGAGGAGACGAGCCGTCCGAACCGACCGAGCCGTCCAACCCGGAAAATCCGACCAAGCCATATCGGGACGAAGAGAATTAAATTAGAAGAATTTTGGTCCAAGTTTCGTGCGAATCGGAGTTGTGTACGAGAAGATAGAGAGAAACGAAGTCGCACATAACCGAGACCAAGCCATGGCAGCCCAGCCCGTGAATCGCATTCCGCGCCCGCAAATTCCAGCTAACACGCGAGTTCCCGGCCAGCCTGCTAGCGTGTTGCATTTCTGCGAGCGCGAATTCCCCAGCGAGTTCGCGAGTTTGTTCCTTTCGCGCCCCGTGCGCGCGCGAGATGTTCCGCGACCTCGCGAGTTCCGCCCTTCTGTACCCGCGCCTTGTGCCTAGCTCTCGACCTCGCGGATTTCGCAGCTAGCTCGCGAGTTTTTTAGTAAATGTGTATGTTTTAGTGTGTGTTTTGTGGTGTAGCTATATAAAGACATCTTGCTTTGTATTTTTGGGGACAACTCTCATTTCCCAACTTTTAAGTTGGGAAAATCCTCTCTATTTCTCTTTTTTTTTCTTTTTACGCTTGGGTTAGGAGCTCTATTACTCATATTTTCCGGAAAGTTTCTAGCGACATCATTTTATTTCAAGTTTCGAACTTTTCCATCCGGTGTTCTTCACGCATGCATTAGGAGAGTGGGTAATTAGCTTTAATCCTCATTACTTCGAATTTGCCCTCTTTTGCTTATGATGTGTTTCAAGGTGAATGTGGTTTTGCTTGTTGATCGGAGGAATGTTCGATTCTTGTAGCTCGTCGACGTGTGTAAGGGATTAGTTTGTGCTTATCTTGTTTAAAGATTGCGACTTTGTTTAAAAGTGTAGTCATTTAGTAGAAAGCTCGATTTAATGACCTAGGATCACTTGGCAATGTTGACGTCCCTTGGTTTTTTTTTGTGTTTATTCGAGTGATAGAGACCCCGGTTGACCTAAAGCTCTCATCTTTGTTTTTAAGTTTTCACTTGCTTTCGATTCCCAATTTCGAGTAGTGTTTAATTCAAACCCCCAATTTGCGAGTAGAATGTTTAGGACCTTTTTGGTTGTGTGATTTTGACGACTAGATAGTGAACGAAGCTCCGAAGAGCCTTCCTTTGAGAACGACCTGAGTCGGGTAGCTCGGTTACCACATGCCCAAAAATACTACAAATAGCCCACAGAACGAGTACCCTGTTTAAGCGCCAAGAACTGACGCTCAAGCTCTGCGCGATAATAGGCTGGATAATACTTCTCGCGCATTAACTCCTTGAGTCGATCCCACGTACAATGCTCCTTCTCGCCGGGACGCATTCCCCAGTAGGCATTCCACCAAAGGCGTGCGTCTCCAGTCATCTAGACCTGGGCACAAAGTACGCGGTAACGCTCAGGACAATCCATGACCTCAAATAATATCTCAAGGCCCTCGATCCACTCGTCAACAAGTCGAGGATCTCCCTGACTGAAAAACTTCTCTGGGTGGTAGTCGCGAAACTGGGCGACTACAGTAGCTTGTGGAATCTCATGATGATACTGATCTCTACGTCGTGCCATCTGTATAGTCAAATGTTAAATTTGATCAAACACAGAAATATAGCACAACTAACTGATTAATAAGGCACACAAATCTTTTGACGAGTTGCTAGTTAAACCCGAGAAAACTAGAGTCCAATTATCGGATGAACGGAAATAAATCAACTATATCCTGAAAGTACTCCATAACTGACTCGATCATCTATACTGGTTTCTAGGGTTACATATCTGACCCTCTACTGAGCATAGACTTAGACATTCGTTTATCTATAAAAGCTGTAAAATTAGCACTTACCTGGTAGTCGGCGAGGCGTGAGCGTGGCGTAGTCGGGTTTTCTGAAAATTTTCTGACTTAATAAAGTATTCAGATATACAAAAACGTGCTCTGATACCAATTGTAACACCCTGGTAGCTTATTAAAATCATAGTCAAATTTTCGCAAAATCTTATCTGAAAAATACTTATTAATTTGCGAAATCGTGATTCGGGATGCTACAAAATAACCTTTCCTATATGAAAAACTCGTATCTTTTCTAAGTTAAACTGTTAAGAGAAACGGATTATCTTTAATCAAACAAGCATGTAAAACTGTACAAAATCCGACTAGTAAATCGGATTAAAACCTGAAAATCAACATGCGAGTTTGAAAACATGAAAATAGTAAAAACGTGGAAAAATATATACAAATCAAAAGTCTGCAAAATGATGTATAATCAAACCCATGACCACCGGCTCAGCTCATTCCTCTGGACTGACCATGTGACCTGAAAAAGATAATATAGTGGGGGCGTGAGCACTAAAAGCCACTGTGCTCCGCAGAAACTCATGCTGAAATAAAACAGTAATATATGAAATATCATGATCAATGGTTATTTCAGTAATATATGCAATATCATGATTAATGGCATATATATAATCTGTGTCTATGTCCATTAACTGCTGATCGACAGCATAAACTGCTACTGGATCAGAAACTAAATCTGCCGGCTGTATCCGGACCCATGGCACACCCTAGTGGGCAGATTACGCCACTAGAAATCAGAATGGATTTACGACACCTGAACCGGCCACCATTCTAAGCGGAACTGGATATACATACCTTGAACATGATAGCTGTAATTATACTCAATGTAATACTCAGTCTGAGTCCCCACCTGAACTGCTGGTTTGAAAATGTAAATGCTGCTGCTGACTGATCAAACTGAAAAAATATATAAATAAACAAATACTAAGTACTATGCTTAGACTGACTGAAAATAACTGCTAAGACGCTCGACTCGATCTAAATATTTAACTGGATTTACTGGAAAAGTCTCGGGTTCAAATATTACTGATAATAGAGCTGACTAAACCGGTACTGCTAAACTGAACTGATCAGACTAAAATTTAACTGAAAATATGGATTGAACTCTGACCGGGTCACTAAGTCCTACACTGCTCAGTTGACCGGTCTGAACCGGCTGGTTCACTGGCTAGCCGGACCGCCAGCTCGCTGTGGCCGGGCGGTCGGTCGCTGGCCTGGCAAATCGGCTCGGTCACACGCACACACTGGGCACGGCCTGGGCGCTGCTGGCGCCGACCCGTGCGTGACTGGGCATGGTCCGTGCGCTGGCGGGTGCGACTGGCACCGCGCGTGTGCGTGGGACGGCTATCGGCGTGCTGTTGTGCACTGCCGACAGCTACTGGGAACTGGGAAGCGCGACTGGCCACTACCGAGCGTGGTGGCTATGGCACTGGCGCGTACTGGCACTGCCGGGCGCTACTGTACGCCACGGGCAGACGACTGGGCATGCTGGCTATGCTGCTCGCGCACACTAGTGCGGCTGGACGCTCGGGCATGCTGCCGGGCACGACCGAGACTTATTGGGCATGCTAGCGCGCTGGCGAGCGCTGGGGCTTGTCAGCGTGCACTAGGCACCGCTGATACGAAAGTGGTTATTAACCCCGGCGAGTCCGAGGACGAGTCGTGGGACGACCTCGAGGGATGGCTCGAGAATGGGCTGAAGGAGCCGCAGGTGGAGGAATATTGGCCAACCGTTAGGCGTGACTGGCCAAGAGGCTGTGGCAAGAGGGCACGGTCGTGCCATAGAAGGCGCAAGGTTAAGCGTGCCAAGAAGAGATGCACGGCAGTTGCACACGACGAGGAAGATTGGGCAGATGCCGAATGCATAGTACCGAGAAAGCTAGGTGATTGGTGCAAAGCTTGGGCGAGGAAGAGACGCACTTGGAGAATGGAGGCCAGGAGAATGGGCACGCGAGGGGTGGAAGATGGGTGGATGATGCGCGCCGGGGATTGCTACAACTGCACGGGTTTGTGCGAATGGGCGAGCGTGATCGAGAAACGCGCATCGGGCCTTGATGCGCGCGGGTGGTCGAGTGAGCGAGAGGGTGCATGCGAAGGGGTGAGCAGCACGCGAACGCCGCTGGGTGCACGGGAGTGCGCGGTAGGCGATTGGGACGCGGGCGTTGGCTGGGACGCGCGGGCGTCACGCGGAGAGCAGGTGGGGCGGGAAGGGCGCTCAAGTGGGTAGCACGCGGGCCTAGGCCTTACAGGCCTAGGACTGGCGGGAGCGCTACAGCACGCGCACGAGGAAGGTAGCAGACGCACGGCGCGAGCATCAATGTGCGCGTGTGGGGCAGACGAGCGAAGCCCAGTCCGCGCAGGACTAGGCGAGGCAGAGGCGGCGTGCGCGTGCGACGGGGACGACTCGCGAGAAGCCACGCACAACGAGGAGTAGGCCTCGCGCGTGGCGCACGAGCGAGGGCAGTTTGGAGTTAGGTTTCGGCCGACTTGAGTATCAAGGCATTGGGTTGGAGTGCAAGTCAAGTATTTAGGAGATCTAGTATTATTAAGAGTTTGGTAGTAGAAGATGTTAGGAGATATTTTCTTTCCTTGTTGCATTAGAATATCTAATATGTTTAGGATTTAATATTTTATTGCTTTAATTAGGGATCTAGTTGGAGTAGGATTAGAGGTAATTAGGATCGACAAATAGGGGTCTTCCCTCATTGTTTTTGATGTCCAGAATTGATGAGTTAATAGAAAAGAACGTTGTGTTCATTCGTGTGTTTAAGCAAGGCCATCAGTGCGTGTTTGTCAAACAACCGTGTCCAAGAGAAGGCCCTTAGTGCATCTTGAAGTCACACCTATCGTGTTTAGTCGAAGGCCCCGGGTGCGCGATTATCGACAAAGCGTAGGCAAAATCAGGATCCCTCATCATTGGTGCTTTCGTTGAGAGTGTCCAATGGTGTTTTTGCCTACTTATCTTTTGAGTTTTGAGTGTTAGTATCAAAAAAAATAAAAAAAAGTTGAGAGAAAAAAAAATATTGTCAAACCGTGAAAGAATAGAGTCATTGGAAGAAAGCATGAAGACCATTGGAGATGGCCAACACACGACGAACGAGAACTTGGCGAAGATCGAACTCATGGTCCATGACCTTGCCGGGCAACTCACGCGCATGAACCCACGGCCAAGGAGGAGTCACGGGACGAGGTCGACCACAGCGTCAAGCAACACCGAGGTCAACTGCTAGGTCGAGGATCGACGATCGCGGGCTACGCACACCACGCACGAATCGCGACCGCGCAACGACCTATGCTATCGATGTGAAGGGCGACGTTATCACCGCGACGAACGGCACCACGAAGAATGGGCCTACACGCAACCGAAGATCACCATGCCCATGTTCACGTTAGTCAATCTGGATGCGTGGCTTAGTCGGGCTATGCAATTTTTTGAGATAAACGATGTGCCAAGGTTCGAAAGAGTTCAAATTGCTGCTTATCATCTTGATGGAGAAGCAAATGTTTGGTGGCAGTGGATCTTGCACAAGAACAATGGTGAGCACATGCGTTGGAGGGATTTTGAAAGGGAGCTCATCACGAGGTTTGGTTCTAGTGATTATTTTGATTATGCTGAAGCTTTGTCGAGGATACGTCAAGTTGGTAGTCTTCGTGATTATCAAAAGGAGTCTGAGCGCATTGCTAGTAGGGTGCGGGACTGGCCTGAGAGTGCGCTAGTAGGAGCGTTTGTTGGAGGGCTGAAAGCTGAATTGGCGGCTAAGGTGCGACTAGATAGGCCAATTTCGACACGAGCGGCTATGGAGTCGGCTAGGTTGCACGAGGATCACCTCACAGCGGTGCGCAAGGCAAGGCCGAGCGACGCACGCACAGAGCCGAGGCGCACGCACGCCGCGATTGAGGAGGCGCCCCCACGGGTCGAGGTCAAGCCGACAGCCGAAGGTGATCGCACCTCGAGCAATATGCAGCGCTTGACGGAGGACGAGATCCAACGGCAAAGAGCGAAGGGCCTATGTTTCACATGCAACGAATGATTCACACCAGGCCATAAATGCAAAGGTGAAGAAGTATTTTTGCTTGAGTTTGAGGAGGAACCTGAGAGCGAACAACTTGAGCAGACTTTGCTACATGTGGTCAAGTGTAAAAAACGAGGCCCAAAGATGATCAGGTTCCCCGCCGAGATAAAGGATATGTTGTTGGAAGTATTGGTGGATACTGGGTCAAGTTTAAATTTTATTGATGAGGAGATAGCTCAGAAGCTGAAGTTGGTACCCACTAAAGTCAAGACGTTTGGGGTCAAGGTGGCAAATGGGCAGGAACTACAAGGAAATCAATAATTCAAGAAGGTTCCCATCATGGCGCAGGATCAGGAGTTGGAGATTGACCTTTACGCCTTACCGCTTAAGGCTACCGATATAGTGTTGGGAGTGCAGTGGCTCGAAACACTTGGGCCCATCACGATCGACTATAAGAGAGAAAAGATGGAGTTTGGGAGACCGGGGAAACACATCAAGTTGCGAATCGAGGATCTAGGCGACTCGCCTATTGAGGAAGAGGATGAGATTGAAGAGCTGAATTTTATTATCCTTGAGGACAAGGAATTACATGAAGAGGAGGGGAATGATACGCAAGTGGTTATTAACCCCAGCGAGTCCAAGGACAAGTCGTGGGACGACCTCGAGGGATGGCTCGAGAATGGGTTGGAGCAGCCGCAGGTGGAGGAATATTAGCCAACCGTTAGGCGTGACTAGCCAAGAGGCTGTGGCAAGAGGGCACGATCGTGCAATAGGAGGCGCAAGGCTAAGCGTGCCAAGAAGAGACACACGGCAGTTGCACACGACGAGGAAGATTGGGCAGATGCCGAATGTGTAGTACCGGGAAAGCTAGGTGATTGGTGCAAAGCTTGTGCGAGGAAGAGACGCGCTTGGCGAATGGATGCCAGGAGAATGGGCGCGCGAGGGGTGGAAGATATATGGATGATGCGCGCCGGGGATTGCTACGGGCGGAAGGACAACTACGCGGGTATGTGCGAATGGGCAAGCGTGATCGAGCAGCACGCATCGGGCCTTGATGCGCGCGTGTAACACCCCACTTTTTTAATAATATCAGAGTACGCATTTTTCGCAAATTTTCTAAATAAATTAATAAAATATTATTTTGCGAAAACTGATTCGGGATGCTACCGTGAAAATCTGACTGAAAAACCGTTATTTTTAATCTGACAAATAAAACGGTTATATAAAGTGTTAACCGACTAATGTCGGATCAAAAACTGAGTTTAAGTACTGAAAGTTTTAGCGGAATTATAGCGTGGCAAAAACATAGTTTATACATAACAAAACAAATGTCCTGAACAGCGCGTCAACTCACTCTTCGTCCCCGACCCTGTGACCTAAAAAACATGAAATAAGTGGGGCGTGAGCACTATAACACTGTGCTCCGTGGAAACTCATACTAAAGTAAAACAGTGAAAATAATAACAATATCATGATCTTGGCATATATAACTGAACTGAACTGATAACTGATATCTGATACCGGTCTGAATAATCTGATATTGATCTCGTGACATAAGTCACCTGACTGAACGGAACATCTGCCGGCAAAGTCGGACACCATGTCCACACTCTAGTGGGCAGATTAAGGCCACTAGAACCCAGAATGGACCGACAACCATTCCGAGCAGATACTGAATATACATACCTCAAACATGGTAGCGATATTATAATCAATGTAGTACTTAGTCTGAGTCCCCACCTGAATGGCTAAAAATGCAGGTAGTGCTGATGCCTGATCAAACTGAAAAATAATATAAACAATTACTAAGGACTATGCTCAGACTGATAAATTAACTGATTAATTATGTTAAGATGCTCTACTTGACTTAACATGACATCCGGACTTAATTGGTATAACTGAAACCGGTTAAGTACGGAATCGAACTGATATTAATTTACTGGACTGAACTGGACCCGAAATTTTAACTGAAAATGATACTGAAATCAAGAACCGGGACTGAAACATTAAAATACGGACTGAACCGGTCCAGCCGGTCTGAACCGGTCTGGACTGGACCGCTGGTCCGCTGAACCGGTCGGTCGCACACTGGCTCGGCCAGCAGGCCTGCCGAGGCTGCGCACGCTGGCGCTGTCCGG
>CACSLK010027813.1:4286283-4298319 GCA_902706635.1 Striga hermonthica | reverse complement strand
TTTTTGTGGTAGTGTGGGTTGTGTTTGAGTCTTGTTTTCGATTCTACCTTGGATAGCTGCGGTTCTAGGCGGTCTCTGACCTGTCCTCCCACTTCTTCAGCCGTTGGTTGTATTATTCAACTATGGGCTGTATTTGCACATTTGTGCATTTTGATTTATAATATTTCAATCATTAAAAAAACGGATATAATAGACATTTATAATTTACATATGCCAGGTGGACCCACCTCATTCACACCGGTTTCTCACGCACACAATTTACACACAATACTCACACACACTGTAAATATACTAAAACACACACCACATAGTACACACTTCACGACTCACACACACACCCTCACGGGTCCCTGCCACCAGCCACCGCCGGCTCCGCTGTTTCGAGCCAGCCACCGCCTTCCTCCATCTTGACACGCAAAAATAGTACACACACTTCAGGCTCACACACAGTAGAACACACAACTGTCGGTCCCTGCCATCCGCCGCCGGAATCGTTGCAGTACGGCTTGCACCGCCTTCCTCCACCTTGAGTCGCCCAACCTCTGCTCTAAATTGGGTATCTTTTTGCACGATCAAGGTCGTTTTCTTGTAAATCCATCTAGAAAATCCATCTATGCCATTCGCGCGCGCCTCATCGGAGCCATGATCTACCCGATAAGCCTGCTGACCTCCCTCTCCATCTTCTTAGTATTAGCAACAGGTTCTTCAACACAGCCCTACGCCTCTCGTCAGACGGGGTCGTTCCGATTGACGGGGTGTATTTCGACTTGATATAGGCTCATTCCGATTGACGGGCATGAATCGGCGGAGGTGGGGCTGTGGGCAAGACAGACGACCAAGAAGGAGAATGAGTAGACCAGCAAGGAGAACAAGACATGGTCATGAAGTCGGAAAATTTGAATCTAGGGCTATTTTTTGCAAATCTAAGAGACATATAAATTAAAAATTTTCAACTATATTGCAACTAAGTTCATGAGTTAAATTTGTAAATTGATAAATGTTTATAGTTGCACAATGATGTTCAATGTAATGCACACTCTCACGTTTGGATATGCACATAATAAACACCTGAACTGTATAAAGCACAATAGCGTAAACATTATGCACATTATTGAATGTTAGACTGCACAATAATGTTAATTGAATTACAAATTATTAAGCTATTTTAAAATTGAAATGCACGTAAAAAATACCCGCTCTACATAAAGTTAATGGATAGATTGTTTAAAATATCCAATCTATAGGTAGTCAATTTCTAGTTTTAAAATTATGGTTTCTCGGTTCGATTTCGTCTTTATTTTTGAAATAGCCAAAACAACAGAAGCGACATAAATATATAAAAAATATTATTTTTATATTATATATATATTATGTATCTTAACAAAAAATAATATAATATGTTAAAATATAAATGTTACAAAACTAAATATATTTTAATAATATAAATAATATTTTTTTTATTATTTAAGTTAATTCGGATAACCTATAGATTGCACACTAGCGATGAACGATTTGCACATTAGTGACAGACATATTGCACCATAGCGATAGAAATCAACAAACTAAGTTTTTGCGTTCGAATTTATATTTTCTGTTCGATTATCCATTTTATTTTTAAATATTTTATTATTTCGTTTGATGTCAACTTTATTTTTTTTTATAAAAAACCAAACCAATTGAATTATATAAAAAAAAAATTATTTTGTTATTTAAATATTGTAGGTCTTTACAACCAAAAGCAATATAAAATATCAAATAAAATAGTAAGTTGATCAATATATTTTTATAATTTAAAAATATAAATTATTTTGGTTATTTATGTTAATTCAATTAACCGATCAAATAAATCGACATTTTCATTCGGCTTTAGTTTCGGGTTTGGGCAATTCATAAAAAAAAGTGCATACACTGCGATTGCACAATTGTGTTAGATGAATTGTACATTAATGACTATCAGATTGCACTATATCAGGCGAACTCGAACAAACTATGTATTTGGGTCCAAATTTTATACTTTGGTTCGTTTATCTATTTCTTACTTTTAAAATTTTGGTTATTTCGGTTCGACATCAGCTTTATTTTTAAAAATAATCGTACCGATCGAACATTATAAAAATATATTATTTTATTATTTATTTGTTTTAGTTCTTTAGAAAAGAAAAGTATTATAAAATATTAAATAAAACATAAACTATTATATGTGTTTTTATAATATAAATTTTAAATTATTTAAATTATTTATGTTGGTTCGATAAACAGATCAAATAAACCAATTATTTCGTTCAATTTCAGTTTGACTGACGGCAAGTCAAAAATAATTATACGCTTCTTGTGCACAATAGTGATATACAAATTGCATATTAATGACTACGGAATTGCATTATTCTCGAAATCGACCTAAAATAAAATTTTCGGTTCAAATTTATATATTTTGAATCACTATTTTTATTTTTTCAAAATATTGGTAATAATTTCGGTTTTATGACGAATTTATTTTTAAAATGGCTTTATTATTTTAAATGTAAATGAAAAATATTAAAATCTTAAACATAGATTATTTATAATAAATTTGGCATGTAACCTTCTTGTCAGCCGACCTGATTAAATCGGATTTAAACTAAACATTTATGGGTATTATTCGAAGACTATTGCTTGAACCAATCCTTATTTGGAACAACTCGGTAAAAACAGTGTTCTAAAAGTCGTTAAGCGCCCGCTAGGCGCTCGACCGGCACCTAGCGCCTATAGCGCCTAGCACCTACAGCGCCTAGGCGGCACCTAGAAATTAATATTAAGTACCTTATTTTTTAGTTATTTTAAGTACCTACAAAATAAAACTATCTCAATTTATAATAAATCGACACACCTAAGTTCAAATAATAAAATTAATATATTTTTTAAAAAAATATGAGAACAAAATAATGTAATTAGTATCTAAAAAAATTAAAAAACTGAAACATTGCCTCCGAGCCCGCCTAGGAGCGCTTAGGTCTGCCTATACGCCGCCTAACTGCCTGGCCGCCGAGCCCGCCCAGTTTGCCTAGGCGCCGCCTAGCCGCCTATCCTATTTTTTCTGCCGATTTGTACAAATCGAAGGAGCCTGGGCACCGCCTAGTGCCTAGGCGGCCGCCTCGGCCGATTTTTAGAACATCAGATAAAAGTTAAATAAAAGACCACCTCGGCCACTCTGCATTAAATGCAATCACACATACCTCGTACACTGGGCCAACCAAAAGTTGCTATAAATAGAGAAATTTATTATTGTACGAGGATCTTTTCAGAAACATTGAATACACTCCTAAAAATTAGTTCGGTTCATGCGAAAACTGACTTCCTGTAGCTCATGGTTATACATGATTAATACAAAACCTCTTACATGTTTTATCTTAACTATGTGTTATTATCGTTGTTTGATATGTGATATTATACCTAATGGAGTAAATCGATTCACTAGATAGACCGAACGGATCCAATATTGAGAGGGGCATACTGGTCGAACGGTATCGAACTAAGCGCTCGTGGTCAAATACTACGATAACAGGATATTTAAGATTTCAAGACGAGGGGTACAACTCAATCTAATGTCCCCGGAGGGCCTAGTTGAATGTTAATCTGTCGAGCAAAGGATCATTTGATCGACCATTTCATAGACCTAGAGCAACCGGAGGATGGACCTAGACACGGTTGAATGTAAGAGCATTCAGTAGGATTTAAGAGGAATATTCAGGGGAATATTTACCCCATGTGTAGAGGACACGTGGCGCGAATGTACTGGTGTATGATAATAACTGTTGCTGACACACGCATACTATGTGTGTACGGACGAACAGATATGGGCAGCTTTTGGCAGCCAGCTCATCAGATCCGCGCAGCTCCTAGGGCAGGTACTTCACCCTATATATAGGGTGAACTTTACTTCCAGGGCACGATTTATCCAATTTTACTCATGAGAATTTAGTAGAACATACACTGACTTAAGCATCGGAAGCTCTTCACCAGAAAACTTCTCTGTGTGAGAGTTCTTTTTAGGTGCGCAACATTCTACCGGCGAGCAGGAAGGAGGTGTACCGATTTCTAGCTGGTTGGAGTGTTTGACGTTACCATTTGGCGTTGTATGTGAGATTTTTCATTCGAAAAGTGGTGTGTTGAGTTGGTTTGAGGTTGGTGGCTACGACGGACGAAATTCCCAGAATCAATTTACAACCGTCGTTCATTGAAGTGTGGATGACGATGAGACCGTTGGGGGAAGGCCCGGCTCCAGGTTTCTTGAGACCTTTGTAGACACCTGTAACCCCAACACCCGCTCCTCATGGTTTGGGGGTTACATCGGTGGTTCCAGTTGTGGATGTTGGCTCCAATCAGGCGCAGGAGGCTCGAACATCATAGGCGACTGTGATTCCAGCACCAGCGCAGCCAGATCTTGCTAGAGTTCAACCGTTAGGGGCAGTGACGCTGGTAGTCGCAGGTGGTGATGACCATGCAGGAGATGGAGAAGATGGTGGTGAACACAGTTGTGCAGACGGTGTAGCCAGTGACGAACAACACTTCTCGCTCGGTTGCACCGACCACGGTGATAGGTGCACAACATAAAGCAGAGGAGGATGTATCCAGTTATGGAGGAGAAGGATCCCCGCGGGATCTAGAGATGGAGAGGATTGTTGAGTAGCTACGACAGCTACAAACCAAGGTGGGTGGTCGAACAAGAGGGCGTGATCGATGGCACCCGTTCTCGAGGGAGATACTGGCAACGCCACTGCCGGTGAATTTTAGGAGTCAAGTTTGGTGTTTCACAGGACATCTGACCCATCAAGGCATGTGAGGACATTTGAGAATATGGCGGTGTTGCACGAATATTCAGATACAGTCAGTTGTTGGGCGTTCTTGTCGACTTTGAGCAGAGGTGCGCTCGATTGGTTTGTACTGGGCGCGGCCTGGGCCCTGCTGGCGCCGGCCCGTGCGTGACTGGGCATGGTCCGTGCACTGGCGGGTGCGACTGGCACCCCGCGTGCGTGTGGGACGGCTATCGGCGTGCTGTTGTGCACTGCCGACGGCTACTGGGCGCTGGGAAGCACGACTGGCCACTGCCAAGCGCGCTGGCTATGGACTGGCGCATACTGGCACTGTCGGGGGCTACTGTACGCCACGGGCAGGTGACTGGGCATGCTGGCGACGCTGCTCGCGCATACTAGTGCGGCTTGACGCTCGGGCATGCTGCCGGGCACGACCGAGACTTACTGGGCATGCTGGCGCACTGTTGGGAGCGCTGGCAAGCGCTGGGTCTTGCCAACGTGTGCTGGGCACCGCTGATACGGAAGTGGTTATTAACCCTGGCGAGTCCGAGGACGAGTCGTGGTACGACCTCGAGGGATGGCTCGAGAATGGGTTGGAGGAGCCGCAGGTAGAGGAATATTGGTCAACCGTTAGGCGTGACTAGCCAAGAGGCTGTGGCAAGAGGGCACGATCGCGCAATAGAAGGTGCAAGGCTAAGCGTGCCAAGACAAGGCGCACGGCAGTTGCACACGACGAGGAAGATTGGGCAGATGCCGAATGCGTAGTACCGAGAAAGCTAGGTGATTGGTGCAAAGCTTGTGTGAGGAAGAGACGCACTTGGCGAATGGAGGCCAGGAGAATGGGCACGCGAGGGGTGGAAGATGGGTGGGTGATGCGCGCCAGGGATTGCTACGGGTCGAAGGACAACTACGCGGGTATGTGCGAATGGGCGAGCGTGATCGAGCAGCGTGCATCGGGCCTTGATGCATGCGGGTGGTCGAGTGAGCGAGAGGGTGCATGCGAAGGGGTGAGCAGCACGCGAACAACGCTGGGTGCATGCGTGTGCATGGTAGGCGATTGGGACGCGGGCGTTGGCTGGGATGCGCGGGCGTCACGCGGAGAGCAGGCGGGGCGCGAAGGGCGCCCAAGTGGGTAGCACGCGGGCCTAGGCCTTACAGGCCTAGGACTAGCGGGAGCGCTACAGCACGCGTGCGAGGAAGGCGGCGGACGCACGGCGCGAGCATCAACGTGCGCGTGTGGGGCAGAAGAGCGAAGCCCAGGCCGCGCAGGACTAGGCGAGCGGAGGCAGCGTGCGCATGCGATGGGGACGAGGCGCGATAAGCCGCGCGCAACGAGGAGTAGGCCTCGCGGGCGGCGCACAGGTGAGGCAGTTTGTAGTTAGGTTTTGGCCGACTTGAGCTTCAAGGCATTGAATTGGAGTGCAAGTCAAGTATTTAGGAGATCTAGTATTATTAGGAGTTTGGTAGTAGAAGATGTTAGGAGATATTTACTTGCCTTGTTGCATTAGAATATCTAATATGTTTAGGATTTAATATTTTATTGCTTTAATTAGAGATCTAGTTGGAGTAGTATTAGAGGTAATTAGGATCTATAAATAGGGGTCTTCCCTCATTGTTTTTGATGTCAAGAATTGATGAGTTAATAGAAAAGAACGTTGTGTTCATTCGTTGTTTAAGCAAGGCCATCAGTGCGTGTTTATCATACAACCGTGTCTAAGAGAAGGCCCTTAGTGCATCTTGAAGTCACACCTAGCGTGTTTAGTCGAAGGCCCCGAGTGCGCGATTATCCACAAAGCGTAGGCAAAATCACGATCCCTCATCATTGGTGCTTTCGTTGAGAGTGTCCAATCGTGTTTTGTCTATTTATCTTTTTCATTTTTTCGGTTTTTCCTTCGTAGGGGCCGAATTATTTTTTCGGTTTGTCCTTCTTTTTTCTTCTAATTTTCGTGAGTTTTGAGTGTTAGTATAAAAAAAAGTCGAGAGTCAAAAAAAAAAATGTTGTCAAACCGTGAAAGAATAGAGTCATTGGAAGAAAGCATGAAGACCATTGGAGATGGCCAACACACAACGAACGAGAACTTGGCGAAGATCGAACTCATGGTCCATGACCTTGCCGGGCAACTCACGCACATGAACCCTCGGCCAAGGAAGAGTCATGGGGTGAGGTCGACCACGACGTCAAGCAACACCAAGGTCGACCGCGAGGTCGAGGATCGACGATTGCGGGCTACGCACACCACGCACGCATCGCGACCGCGCAATGACCGACGCTACCGACGTGAAGGGTGATGACATCACCGCGACGAACGACACCACGAAGAACGGGCCTACACGCAACTGAAGATCACCATGCCCACGTTCACGGGAGTCGATCCGGATGCGTGACTTAGTCGAGCTGTGCAATTTTTTGAGATCAACGATGTGCCAAGATACGAAAGAGTTCAAATTGCTGCTTATCATTTTGATGGAGAAGCGAATGTTTGGTGGCAGTGGATCTTGCACAAGAACAATGGTGAGATCATGCTTTGGAGGGATTCGAAAGGGAGCTCATCACGAGGTTTGGTTCTAGTGATTATTTTGATTATGATGAAGCTTTGTCGAAGATACGTCAAGTTGGTAGTCTTCGTGATTATCAACAGGAGTTTGAGCGCATTGCTAGTAGGTTGCTGGGGATTGGCCCGAGAGTGCGCTAGTAGGAGCGTTTGCTGAAGGGCTGAAAGCTAAATTGGCGGCTGAGATGCGACTAGATAGGCCAAGGTAGACACGAGCGGCTATGGAGTCGGCTAGGTTGCACAAGGATCACCTCACAGCGGTGCGCAAGGCAAGGCTGAGCGACGCGCGCACAGAGCCGAGGCGCACGCACGCCGCAATTGAGGAGGCACCCCCACGAGCCAAGGTCAAGCCGGCGGTCGAAGGTGTTCGCACTCAAGCAATATGTGGCGATTGACGGAGGACGAGATCCAACGGCAAAGAGCGAAGGGCCTATGTTTCACATGCAACGAACGATTCACACCATGCCATAAATGCAAAGGTAAAGAAGTCTTTTTGGTTGAGTTTGAGGAGGAACCTGAGAGCGAACCACTTGAGGAGACGTTTTTACATGTGGTCAAGTGTAAAAAACGAGGCCCAAAGATGATCAGGTTCACCGCCGAGATAAAGGATATGTTGTTGGAAGTATTGGTGGATACTGGGTCAAGTTTAAATTTTATTGATGAGGAGATAGCTCAGAAGCTGAAGTTGGTACCCACTAAAGTCAAGACGTTTGGGGTCAAGGTGGCAAATGGACAGGAACTACGAGGAAATCAATTATTCAAGAAGGTTCCCATCATGGCGCAAGATCAAGAGTTGGAGATTGACCTCTACGCCTTACCGCTTAAGGCTACCGATGTAGTGTTGGGAGTGCAGTGGCTCGAAACACTTGGGCCCATCACGATCGACTATAAGCGAGAAAAGATGGAGTTTCGGCGACCGGGGAAACGTATCAAGTTGCGAACCGAGGATCAAGGCGACTCGCCTATTGAGGAAGAGGATGAGATTGAAGAGCTGAATTTTATTATCCTTGAGGACAAGGAAGTACTTGAAGAGGAGGGGAATGATACAGAAGTGGTTATTAACCCCGACGAGCCCGAGGATGAGTTATGGGACAACCTCGAGGGATGGCTTGAGAATGGGCTGGAGGAGCCGCAGGTGGAGAAATATTAGCCAACCGTTAGGCGTGACTGGCCAAGAGGCTGTGGCAAGAGGGCACGATCGCACAGTAGGAGGCGCAAGGCTAAGCGTGCCAAGAAGAGACGCACAACAGTTGCACACGACGAGGAAGATTGGGCAGATGCCGAATGCGTAGTACCGGGAAAGCTAGGTGATTGGTGCAAAGCTTATGCGAGGAAGAGGCGCTTGGCGAATGGATGCCAGGAGAATGGGCGCGTGGGGTGGAAGATGGGTGGATGATGCGCGCCGGGGATTGCCACGGGCCAAAGGACAACTGCGCGGGTATGTGCGAATGGGCGAGCGTGATCGAGCAGCGCGCATCGGGCCTTGATGTGCGCGGGTGGTCATGTGAGCGAGTGGGTGCATGCGAAGGGGTGAGCAGCACGCGAACGGCGCTGGGTGCACGGGGGTGCACGGTAGGCGATTGGGACGCGGGCGTTGGCTGGGACGCGCGGGCGTCACGCGGAGAGCAGGCGGGGCGCGAAGGGTGCGCAAGTGGGCAGCACGCGGGCCTAGGCCTTGCAGGCCTAGGACTGGCGGGAGCGCTACAGCACGCACGCGAGGAAGGTGGCGAATGCACGTCGTGAGCATCAGCGTGCGCGTGTGGGGCAGACGAGCGAAGCCCAGTCCTCGCTGGACTTGCAAGGCGGAGGCGGCGTGCACGTGCGACAAGGACGAGGCGCGAGAAGCTGCGCACAACGAGGAGTAGGCCTCGCGGGCGGCGCGCGAGCAAGGGCGGTTTGGAGTTAGGTTTCGTCCGACTTGAGCTTCAAGGCATTGGATTGGAGTGCAAGTCAAGTATTTAGGAGATCTAGTATTATTAGGAGTTTGCTAGTAGAAGATGTTAGGAGATATTTACTTTCCTTGTTGCATTAGAATATCTAATATGTTTAGGATTTAATATTTTATTGCTTTAATTAGAGATCTAGTTGGAGTAGGATTAGAGGTAATTAGGATCTATAAATAGGGGTCTTACCTCATTGTTTTTGATGTCCATAATTGATGAGTTAATAGAAAAGAACGTTGTGTTCATTCGTGTGTTTTAGCAAGGCCATCAGTGCGTGTTTATCATACAACTGTGTCCAAGAGAAGGCCCTTAGTGCGTCTTGAAGTCACACCTATCGTGTTTAGTCGAAGGCCCCGAGTGCGCGATTATCCACAAAGCGTAGGCAAAATCACGATCCCTCATCAACCGCTAGCTGCGCGTGCTGCGAGGCGACAGGCGTTGCTGGACGCGCTTCGCGTTGTAGACAAGACATGCAAGCTAATTGCGTGCTGCCGACATGATTGTCCGCTGGTGGCACGCTACTGGATGCTACCGCACGAACTACGCACGACGCACTACTGGGCGTGCGCGTGCTCGCAGGTCACTGCCGGCGGCGCTGCACCGCTACGTGCGGGCAGGCCTTATGGTCGGTCCTTCGCCGGCCGTCCGACAACTTTTCCGGCAAATGCTACATAACTGGACATAACATGACTTAAAATGACCGAAAACCCATAAATTGCTTGGGAGTGTTCAATTAGATTTTGAAATAGCTCGGGAAGGGCTTATATAGCACCTCCGAGTGCACTTTGACTCAAAACATGATCTAACTAGCACGATTACTACATGATCTACTTAACATGATCATAAATGCATTAAAAGGAGGTTAAGGTGAATATACCCCTCCGATCGCTCGTGAGGATTGCTAGGGCGTGCGTGCTCTCGCTCGGTACGCTCGGTATGCACATGCTCCCTTGGGCAAAGCTCCGACACAAGCTACTTCTCCGCTTCTTTTCTTATAGATTCGATATTTTTCTATCTTATGCTCTCGGTACGGCCGAGACTATATTTATGCAAGTAAAATGGTGAAAAAAAGGAAAAATAGGGTTTTATGGGGTGACACCACTTGCCAAAACCTTAGGCCATAGTGGCATTTGTTCGGCTTAGTCATCACCCGATGTGGCGCTCAAAGACTTGGCTTAGTCATCACTTTAAGGCTTAGTAATCAAGTGGATGTATGTGTTGCCACATCACCATGGACCATGCCCAGTCATGCACGGGCCCGGCGCCAGCAGAGGGCGCGGGCCGTCTGCCCGTCTCAGCCCGCGTTCGGCTTGATTTCCTCACAGCTATGGCCCTCTCGGCCCGCGAGAGGCCCGCTCTAAGCCCGCGAGCCCGCAATCTCCACAGCCTAATAACAGGCTTCCAGCGGCCATTTTTAGTGGGCTAAGCACGCACAAGGCCCAATTATGTGGGGCAGTTTTAACTTGTGTTTGGCAGCTCGGCGCAGTTCGACATTTTGGCCTATTTTGAGTTCCGGAAGCCGTTTTTTGTATCGATTTCAATTTTAAAAATATTTTTAAAATGATAAAATTTTGGAAAAAATTATTTTAAGTCCTGAGACTCCAAATTTTGTTCTCCGAGTCCTATTTTTTTAAAAAATGAGAGAGTTCCAAGTCCACGAAAAATTCGATTAAAACCCTTAAGTCTTAATTTTGATTAAGTATAGGTTTTATGTTAAATTCGAGTAAGTGAGATAGATCGTTGATATATATATCTCGCTTAATTGTAGGTGTTTGAGGAGTCGAGCCCTCGACCTACTTACCTGCTATTTCGGTGTGATAATCTACTTCGACTTCCAGGTGGGTTTACTTATAAAAAAACTTTCTATGCCTTATATGTGTTTCGTTTGGGTTGGGTTGGTATGATTTAAGTGTGCGTGTAAACCATGTAGCCTATCGGCGTGAGCCGATTCGGCCGTCGGTATGGTTGTCCCCGTCGATGTAATACGGTTACCTTGCGAGGTAAGTCTCCGTAAGACCTAATGAAAGGCCATGTCTTGTCATATGGCACGTACCCCCATGAGTTCGGGTAAGGAATCCCCTTTCCGTGGCTAATGAAAGATGTGTACATGTGGGTAGTATATTATGTTGTGATGTGATTTGGAGACGTGACAGATAATTGATTTATATTCATACTGAGACCATACTCTCTTGACATTGTTGTTATTATGATATACGTGCATAGTGGTGAGTACCTCGATTTCCTATTGTGCTCATCCCCACCTGCTCTTCATGGATGCAGGTTAAGGCAGGTTGGCGCATGACGATCGAGGGATGAGTGGGTCAGTCATGTGTTTATTTCATTTACGCTTCCGTTTGAATAAATGAGGTCTTTGATGAACCTTTTATGTTGAAGCTTGTGAAAACCTTTTTCAAAACATACGATTTGTTTTGACATTGGGAATACTTGATGAACTTTTATTGTTGGATTTATGATGTTTGGTTTTATGAGGTTTAAATATTCATGTTAAGTATTTTGTCATGTGATATGATTTGGGTTAATGAAAACCTTGTGAAAACCGAGTAATGAATCCCCGTAGGCCCAAATACGACTTGGGTTATAAAAAATATTGTTTAACAACCATTAGATTTCAAAAATGATCTCGAAAAGTTGTTACTTGATTTTTGGAAAGCCCGATATTTCTTTAAAATCAAAATGGAGTGTTACACTCTCTCTCTCTCCTCTCTCTCTCTCTCTCTCTCTCTCTCTCTC
>CACSLK010027813.1:4249827-4271078 GCA_902706635.1 Striga hermonthica | reverse complement strand
AGGAATAACAAGTGTAATATCCACTAAAGCAAAACTTAAGTATATAACACCAACAGAAGTCTCTCCCACCCCCTTGGTTAGTCCAACCGAATTAGTCGAACCAAGTGGGGCTAATCGTGAGGGAGACGTTGAGGGGCGAGATGTCGAGCCACAAGGGACAGAGCCACTTGTCGATGAGCGTGCCGGGGAAGGGGAGAGGAAGAAGCCAATGATGAAAAGACTGTGACTGTAGTTGATGGTGGCGCAGACAATGCTGAGAAGTCAGATGCCGACTCTTAAATGTGTTTCTTGGGGTTGTGCCCATTTACCTTTTGAAGTCTTTGTTTCTGTTTTCTCTTTTTTTTTTTTTATTATCGTTCTCGACCTATTTTCGGATTGTAAAGGTCGAGGTGATTCTCCTTGTAATCGACGTTTTATGAATATTATCTTTTGCTTTCGTTTCCCGTTCATCATATTTTGTCGCTTTTCTTTTCTCTCGAATTGTCATAGATGTTTGTAACAATTGAGGTCATCTTCCTTTGTTATTCTATCTCCTCCCAACCCCTCTTGCGAGCAGGTCGAAGTCAAGCTATGATTTTAGCAGCTTCACAGCTGTTAAATAAGTTTTTCGAGTCGTCTTCCCCTTACCCGTCTTGCGAGCTGGTCGAAGTCGAGCAACGATTTTAGCAGCTTCACAGCTGTTAAACAAGTTTTTCCAGTCGTCTTCTCCCAACCCCTCTTGCGAGTTGGTCGAAGTCGAGCAACGCTTTTAACAGCTTCACAGCTGTTGAACCAGAAGTTTTTTGAGTCGTCTTCTCCCAACCCCTCTTGCGAGCTGGTCGAAGTCGAGCAACGATTTTAGCAGCTTCACAGCTGTTAAACAAGTTTTACGAGTCGTCTTCTACCAACCCCTCTTGCGAGCTGGTCAAAGTCGAGCAACGGTTTTAACAGTTTCACAGTTGTTGAATAAGAAATTTTTCGAGTCGTCTTCTCCCAATCGCTCTTGCGAGCTGGACGAAGTCGAGCAACGGTTTTAACAGCTTCACAGCTGTTGAACCAGAAGTTTTTCGAGTCATATTCTCCCAACCCCTCTTCCGAGCTGGTCGAGGTCGAGCAATGGTTTTAAGAGCTTCACAGCTGTTGAACCAGAAGTTTTTCGAGTCATCTTCTCCCAACCCCTCTTGCGAGCTGGTCGAAGTCGAGCAGCGATTTTAGTAGCTTCACAGCTGTTAAACAAGTTTTTTGAGTCGTCTTCTCCCAACCCCTCTTGCGAGCTGGTCGAAGTCGAGCAATGGTTTTAACAGCTTCACAGCTGTTGAACCAGAAGTTGTTCGAGTCGTCTTCTCCTAACCCCTCTTGCGAGCTGGTCGAAGTCGAGCAACAGTTTTAACAGCTTCACAATTGTTGAACCAGAAGTTTTTCGAGTCGTCTTCTCCCAACCCTTCTTGCGAGCTGGTTGAAGTTGAGCAATGGTTTTAACAGCTTCATAGCTGTAGACATTTGGTGTATTAGCTATATAATTGCGTCCACAGTTTTGTTCAGGCATTTCTTGGTTATTTGAAACGATATGTTGAAAATAGTTTATTCTTTAAGTGTGTAGTGTCACAGTTGTGTAAGCCGACTTCTTTGTCGTCGGCTTCACAGTCTTTTCGAGATTCTACTCGAGAATACAACTTTGTAGTTGTTTAGCCGACTTCGTAGTCGTAGGCTTGGTAGCCTTATCGAGATTCTACTTGAGAATACAACTTCGTAGTTGTTTAGTCGACTTCGTAGTCGCAAGCTTCGTAGCCTTATCGAGATTCTACTCAAGAATACAACTTCGTAGTTGTTTAGTCGACTTCGTTGTCCCAGGCTTCATAGCCTTATCGAGGTTCTTCTCGAGAATATAACTGTGTAGTTGTTTAGTCGACTTCATAGTCGTAGGCTTCGTAGCCTTATCGAGATTCTACTCGAGAATACAACTTCGTAGTTGTTCAGTTGACTTCGTAGTCGTAGGCTTTGTAGCCTTATCGAGATTCTACTCGAGAATACAACTTCGTAGTTGTTCAGTCGACTTCGTAGTCGCAGGATTCGTAGCCTTATCGAGATTCTACTCGAGAATACAACTTCGTAGTTGTTTAGTCGGCAAACAGCCGTTTTGAAAAATTCAATTTTTCAGCAGTAATAAAGAGATCGATATGGAAATGTAAAAGACACAATTGAAGCATAAACTTGAAATTCATTGCATTACTTAATTTGATTCAAACATTGTTCGGTACAAAAGAGTTCAAAAACATTGCCTTAAGCATAAAAGCGTTTGAGATGGATCACATGCCAAGATCGCGGCAGTTGTTGGCCTTCTCTATCCTCGAGTTCGTATGCGCCCCTTTCTAGCACCTTTGTCACAGTATAGGGTACTTCTTAATTGGCCTCGAGCTTTCCGACATACTTCAGAGCGTCTGCTCGCTTGAGAATGAGATCTCCCACTTGGAAGCACCTGGTTCGGACTTTCTTGTTGAAAGTTGCACCCATCTTCTGTTTATTCAACGGATCGTAACCAAGCTTCTTCTCGCCATTCTTCGATCAGGTCGAGGGCTTCTTTAGCCATATCCTCGTTCTTTTGTTCCTCGAAGTACATTGACCTATGTGAGCTTAGTGCAATTTCCACTAGTAGGAGTGAATCCATCCCATATACCATACTGAATGGTGATTGGCCTGTTGAGCTTCTCGGCTTTGCCCTATACGCCCATATGACAGTTGTTAACTCGTCGATCCAAGCTCCCGACGCCTTCTCTAATCGTTTCTTTAGCCCTTGAAGAAAATTCCTCTTCTTTACCTCGACTTGCCCGTTAGCTTGGGGGTGAGCGACCGAAGAAAATCTCTGTTTGATTCCCATGTTGAGGCACCATGCCTGGATTCGCTTCCCCTGAAATTGTGTTCCGTTATGTGAGATCAACACCTTCGGAATTCCAAACCGACAACAGATATTGTTGAACAGAAATTGTATCATCTTATCCTCAGTGATTTTTGCCAGGGGCTCTGCCTCAACCCACTTACTGAAATAATCGACAACGACTACCAAGAACTTCTTTTGTCCAGTTCCCATTGGCAATGGGCCCACCAAGTCGATTCCCCATTGAGAAAAAGGGATCGGGCAATTGATTGTTGTCATTGCTTCGGCCGTGATGTGGGGAATTCGACCATGGCGTTGGCATCTTTCGCATCCTCGTACTAACTGCTCGGCCATCTTTCAAATTTTTGGCCAGTAATAGCCCGCTCGCAAAGACTTTCCAGCTAAAGCTCGAGATCCTACATGTGCTCCGCAACACCCCTCATGAATCTCTCTCTGGACATAACTTCCCTCCTCCTCGGAAACACATCGCAGGTGGGGCCCGACCATCGACTTCTTATACAAGATCCCCTCGACATCAAAGTATTTGCTCAAATATCGAGCTGCTTTTTCCGCCTCATGCTTATCACCTTCATGTACTCGACCTTGTAACAGCTCACGAATTGATTTTCTCCAATCATCCTTCTCGTCAACCTCCATCGTCTCGCCAGGACACTGCCTTCTAAATGCATAGTGGTAATGTGATTTCCCATCTTCCCTTCATTTGAACTCGCAATTCTTGCAAGCCAATCGGCTCGCTTGTTTTCCTCTCCAGGGATTTGGGTTAGCTCGAATTTCTCTAAGCCTTGAACTAGGCTTTGGTTTTCCTCGACATATTTCAGCATTCGATCCTCCTTAATCTCGCAATTCCACATTACTTGTCCGACAACAAGTTGTGAGTCGGAATGTGCCATGATCTCTGTTGCTCCGCCATCGATTGCAAGCTGAATCCCTTTGATTAGTGCCTCATACTCCGCCTCGTTGTTCGAGGCCTTGAACCCATTCTGATGGCGAAGTCGAGTTGCTCGCCTTCGGGAGATACGAGGACAACTCCTAAGCCAGACCCTTTGGCCGCCGAGGATCCATCTACATGCATCATCCGTTTCTTCTCTTCCCCCTTAGTTCCTTCTTGGATGTAATCCGCTAAAGCTTGGGCTTTTATGGCTCGCCTTGGTTCGTATTTGATGGAGTATTCGTGCAGCTCTACTGACCACTTTACGAGTCGACCCGAGACAGTAGGTCGACCCAAGGTTTCTCTGAGATGAAAGTTTGTCCTCACTACTATCACCTGATTTAAAAAATAAGGCCTCAACTTTCTGGCTGTTATTACCAACGTCAAGGCGGCCTTCTCGACTTTGGATTATCTCATCTCTGCACCCTGAAGTACTCGACTTGTGTAATAGATTGGCTGCTGAGCCCCTTTTTCTTCTTGCAACAACACCGAACTTAAGGAAAATACTCCCACCGAGATGTATAGCACTAACTCGTCACAGGGTTCTGCTTTGTTAATAATGGCAGCTCGCTTAGAAATTCTTTTAGTTTTTCGAACGCCATTTGAGCTTCGTGACTCCACTGAAAAGCTTTCTTTTGAGCAACTTAAAGAATGGGAAGCTTCTCTCTGCAGCTCGAGCGATGAATCTACTCAGACCGGCAATTCGACCTACCAAGACTTGCACTTCTCTGATACTTCTTGGTGGTGCCATGTCGAGTATGGCCTTCACCTTGTCCTTGTTCACTTCAAGTCCCTCTTTCAGTCACGACATAGCCAACAAATCGTCTTGCCTTTACTCCGAAGGCGCATTTACTCGGGTTCAGCTTCATCCCAAATGTTCTTAGTGTCTCGAATGTTTCTCTTAGATCCTCAACATGCGAGATCGAGGACCTACTTTTCACCAGGATATCGTCCACATACACCTTCATATTACGCCCGATCTGCAGCTTGAACATTCGATCCATCAGTCTTTGGTACGTCGCCCCCGCATTTTTTAGCCCAAAGGTCATGACAACATAACAATATGTCCCTTTGCTTGTCACGAAACTAACCTTGCTCTGATCCTCGGGGGCCAGGGGAATTTGATGATACCCCTGGGATACGTCCATCATACTCAGCAGCTCGCAACCAGCCGTGGAGTCGACTAGTTGATCAATTCTCGGCAAAGGATAATGATCTTTTGGGCATGCTAGGTTTAAGTCACGAAAGTCGATGCACATGCGCCATTTATTCAATGCTTTTCTCACCATCATAGTGTTAAATATCCATTCGGGGAATTGGATTTCCTTGATGTGCTTGGCTTTTAGCAACTTGTCCACCTCGACTTCAATTGTTTTATCGATCTCAGCTCCATGATATCTAAGTCACTGTTTGACGGGTTATTTTAGGGGGTCGACATTGAGTTTGTGTTCCACGACCTCCGGATCGATTCCTGTTAATTCTTCAGGAGAGAAAGCGAATATGTCCCTGAATTCCTTCAATAACTCCACCAACTGTTTTCTCAACTCACCCTCTAACTCTCTCCCGCCTTTGGTGGTTTGATCCTCCTTCTCCCCGATTTGGATTTCCATCAGTTCTCTATGTGGCTCGAGGTCACTCCCCCTCGGCCTCTTTTCACTCGACATTGGCTTTCTTCCATCTTTGACTTCATCTCGCTGGTTAGTTTTTACGGCGATCTGATAGCATGTCTTCGATAACTTCTGGTCCCCTCGAGCCTCTCCCACCCAATCTCCAACGGGGAACTTCAACTTCATATGGTAGGTTGACACTACTGCTTAAAAAGCATTGAGCGCCGGCCTCATGAGGATTACATTTTAAGCCAACTCGACGTCGACCACCACAAACCGCACAATTTCTACCTTCCTCAAGTCTCCCTCCCCCAACACGACAGCAAGCATGGTTTCTCCTAGGGGGGCGACCTCTGATCCATTGAACCTGAAAAGCAATGTGTCTAATGGTGTGAGCTCGATGTCGAGCTCCATCCTTTTGAGGCATTCATAAAAAATCACATTTACTGAGCTTCCGGTGTCGACAAACACTCTCTGCACTTCATACCCCGACACTTAGGCCGTTATCGTTAAGGCATCGTTGTGCGGCCTTTCGACTCCCCCCACATCAGCGGGTCCAAAATTCATCACTGGGCCATTCTTCTCGACTTGTTGTACCTCGAACTTCGCATATCGCCCTCGAGCATATGCCTTTCTCGCCCGATTGGGGTCTCCATCCGTTGACCCTCCAAAGATCATATGAATTACTCCCCTCTTTGGGAGGAGCTCCTCCTTCTCAGGTTACCTCGCCCTCTTGCGAGGAATTTTACTCCTTTCTCTCCTTCGACTTGTCCTCTCGCGATCTTTATATATGACTTCTTTCAAATGGCCGGCTTTTATCAGTCTCTCGATCTCGTCTTTAAGATGCCTGCAATCGTCAGTGTTATGCCATCATCTTTGTGGAACCGGCAATACAGGTTGCTTTTGGGCTTCGTTGGTCCGTCTTTTCTCGTCTTGGGCCATCTCACAACGTTGTCGTGAATCTCCCTCTCCATGACTTCCAGAATCTTAGCTTGGGGAGCCGCCAATGGGGTGTAATGCATGGGCCTCCAACATCTACATCGCCCTTCTCTTTCTACTTGCGGGGACCCCCTTCTCTCCCCAGTCGAGGAACTCTTTTTTTCCTTTCTCTCATCCCGAGGGTCAGTTTTAGCTGCCTTGGCCGCCTGCAAGAAGTCGGCCTCTGCTTCCTCGATATTCATGTACTTCGCACATCTCCACATTACTTCATCGAACGTTCGACCCGGGCACTTTGCCAAAGAATTCCTGCACAAACCTGGCAGCAACCCTCGAGTCAATCCTCCTGCCTTTATTTCTTTCGACGCCCTGGGCACATCGATGCATGCACGAGTATATCTCGCCACATAGTCTCGCAATGATTCGCCTTCTTTCTGCTGTAAGCCCATTAAGGTTAGATACGACTTCTCTTGAGTCTTAACACTTGCGAATTGGTTGAGAAAGCTCGAACTGAATCCTTCAAAATCCTTGATGGCCCGCGATGGTAACTGATGGAACCAATCCTATGCAGATTCTCGTAAGGTCGTCAAGAAAGCTCGATATTGCACTGGGTCGTTATAACGATGCAGTACTGCCATATTCTCGAAGCTCCTCATATGTCGAGACGGATCAGTCGACCATCATAACTTATGTTGAGATCACGGAAACCCTTTGGTAGCCCGACATCCAGAATATGCTGCGAGAACGGATGTCCCTTCGAACCCCCAGTTTTCCTCCCCTCGACTCAAGCCTATAGGCCGCGAACTTGGGGCAGCAACTGCTCCAATGTCTCGTCTCTCGCTTGCGGGTTAACAGTCCTAATAGAGGATGCTTCTTCTTCCGCCCTCATATTCTGCCTTTCATTGGACTAGGCCTGTTGGTCGCGCTCGACATGTGGTTGCTCGATCCTTAGTGGTTCGATCCTTGGTTGGTCGACTCTGGGTCGCTCAGTCTGGGTTTGTTTCAGTTGAGTTGTTACTGCTCCCGCTATCATCCTTTGCATCTCACTTCTCATCATTGTCACTGTTTGCTCCTCGACACGAGGTTGTGCAAGCGTCTGCTCTGGCATCTCCTGGATTTGCTTCCCCTCGCATCGAGACATCTCCGTTTGTTCCCTTTCTTCATTTGGATTGGGGTTTTGAGTTGCTCCCGCTGAGGTCAGCACCTGTACCTTCACTCTGGGTGGAGTAATAGGCATTTCTTCACTCAGATTCAATCCTGGAGGTGGAAGTCCTCCAAACGGTGGTAGTCCCAGCAGCTGCATCGCTGGAGGTCTAGGGGTGAAAAAGGGTGGTGGTCTCCTATTCGTCCAAGCCCCCTATACTCCTCGTTCAGGTTCCTCTGCAAACCTTCCTTCTCAGCCATCAGAGACAAATCGGAGCTAGGTGTAAAGCTCTTAATTCCTTCAAGAACTTCCCACAGACGTCACCAAAATGATGGGTCTGCTCTCATATCTAGAGCGAACCAGTGGAATCGAGCTCAGATCTACCTGAATCGCCTTCGAACCGCTGCTGGACCGCGAGAATACATACAAAAACTCAACGCTGGAGGTGTTTCCGGCATAGAGCCTCCGACGCTCAAGTCAGTATATGGGAGAGATGTAGAGAGACTGCTCTCAGAAAGTAGCAGCAGAATAGGAGAGTATGGAATGAATGGGAGTTAGGTTTTAGGGCTACCTCTCTCCTTTATATAAGAGGGAACACTTACCTAAAATGCCCGAAATGCCCTAAGTCGGTAGACCTAAAAGGTCCAAATTGCACTGGTCGATTTGTCTCCCCTCCTTACTGAGTCATACCCAGATTCCATATTATCCATAAGAGGATGAAAGGTTCCCGAGGAACTTATCAAGTGTGTGGGGTTGTCAATATGCATTACGACTCGAGATGCGAGGAGCCGACATCGAGTAAGAATGATTTGACCTGGGATCTGGCTTAACAACTATGGTTGCTCTTTAGATGAATGTCGACTATCGTGGAGTAAACTTGAACAAGGTCGGCTTCTAGGTGTCAACTTGTATGAAATCTACCTTGTTGTCTCCTGTTGAGGAGTCGACTATGAAGAGCTCGACTTTGGGATGTCGATGAGCATACATCCCAAAACTCGTCGGATTCATTTATTCTTCAATCGAGTAGAGAGTCTTCGGACATATATATATATATATATATATACGGCTATATCAAGGTTCATGCTGATATGATGTCTGTAGCTCTAGTTATGTTAAATTGATTAGGATATGCATGAGATGAGTTTGTACTTTTGGCAGAAAACTGATTCTAATTGTTAAATGCTTTTTCCCTATCTTAATGACCTTATCTGCTTCTATGTTCTAAATGAAAGTTGTAGAACTGCCTCTTAGAATTATATGAATGCAAGAGTCATGTCAATATGCCGTGTGTAGTATGCGTTATGACTATTTTCTAAAGATGTGCTCCAACATGTTTATATTTTCTGGACTGCAACTAGGTTCATCATGTTAGTCAATTTATGGCCTACTAAATGACATTATTTGCTTCTGAGGTCTTCATGAGAGTTGTAGATGCATGTATTAGGATTAATATGAGACTTCAATTATGTTCATATGAATTATGTGCTAACAGTTATGTCGATTTTAAAACGCTGCGCGGGTTAAGTTTTTCAAAAGCTTATGGTGTACCTTAGAATGTGGGGGTTACTTGTTAATGCATGCTTATATGACTTATATGAGCTGAGTTGAACCTAGTAAATGTTTATATATGTGTTTTATGTGTAGAATAGTCCGTTATAAAACTATATATATATATATATATATATATATATATATATATGTAGGTTGGCGGGTTGAAGCCTCAACCAAATTTCGTGTTTTATGTTTGATTCTACCTCTTCGGTAACCAGGTGGGTTTTATTTAAAATTTCTATGTAGTAAATTATTGACTTTAGTGTGGTGTGATCAATGTATATAAGCGAACCATGTAGCCTTCGATGTGAGTTATATCGGCCATCGAACGGTCATCCCCGTAACTATAGAACGACCCAGATGGGATAATCTTCTCTTTACGTCCTTGCGAAGGACACGTCGCTTGAGACCAGGGTTGTGCTCGGTCAGCGATATGTACCCCCATTTAGGTCCAATGGCGAGGTCGGGCCTTCGGGGGAGACTCCTACTGGCTGGACACTCGTTGTAAGACTAGAAGGCCGAGGGCCGTGACTAGGACTGGTATCGGTTCGGTAACCGAACCGATAACATAAAACCGATACCGAACCGAACATGTTCGGTTTCACTAATATTTAAACCGAAACCGAACCGATAAGAATCGGTAACCGATGTGTCGGTTACCGATAAAACGGTTCGGTTTCGGTTTAAACCGATAAAAACCGAAAAAATATTATAAAGAACAACAGCAGCAGACGACTTAAGAAAGTGAAGCAGCAGACTTTTTTTTTTCCAAGAGAGATCAGACAGTCGCATGAATATATGTTCACCATCCAAATTTATTCTACTTTTTTTTTTTGTTTTTCTGAATTTCTAAATTTTTTAAGTGAACTCTCCCAGCCCTAAGCTTCTAAATCCTAATGACCCCCCACTTTTTTATTTTTAAACTATTAAGATTTAAGACCAATTAAATTAAAACATTCAGCTCTATTAACTTAATTTATTATTTATTTAACTACTATACGTGTTCAAGAGCCTAATTAATCTATCATGTATTTTAAGTTTTTTTATATATATATATATATATATTCTTATCGGTTCGGTTCGGTATTTACCGAACCTTATTAGGTTCGGAACCGATACCGAACTGATAACTTATCGATTACCGACATTCGGTTACCAATAAAAATGAGTCGGTTCGGTTCTTTTTTTAGCACATCGGTTCGGTTCGGTTTTCGGTTTTCGGTCAAAAAATACTAGCCCTAGCCGTGACTTTCGATATACAGTCGGCAGTAGTATATTGCTATAGGTGTGCACATGAGAACGAACTTGGGATATGAGGTTAGTATAACTAATAGTTTACATATTCATGCTTCGACCATACATATTTTATTTATGAATATTTGTTATTGCATAGTGGTGAGCACCACAGATTCCATATGTGCTCGCCCCCACCTATTTTCTCACGGTTGCAGGTTAAGTCAGTGCGGGCACGACGGATTAGAGCGAGTGGTGGTCGGTCTAGAGGACTAGACCAATGATTGTTCTGCTTCCGCTTATTATATGAGTTTATTTATGATGTATGGTTATTTTGAAATTCCGAATGTACGATATTTTAGAATTTGATGAACTCTGGATACAATGAACTTTGGATATGTATGACGTTTGAAAACATTGCTGGGGAAATGTCCCTTTTGACATTGCGATGTCTTACTTTGGAAATTTGGAAACCCGAATCGGGTATATGTTGACCTTGGATGAAACCCCCGAGAGGGTGTTTATTTATGTTGTGATGTCAATGTGATGACCTTACTCATGACATGAGTTGGGAATATATGGGTAATGCCACAATTATTGAAATGAGTTTGGAAAATTAAATTGATATTTCTAAAAAGCCATGGATTTTCGTTAATTCAAAGTGGGGCGTTACAGTTTGGTATCAGAGCCAGTCTGCATTTCTGTAGACTAGTGCATGCGAATTATATGAACTCTGTGAATATTTGGATTATATGATGAGATTATGACCACTCTCTTCCATCGTGCCTGTAATACCCCGTTTGATTATGGATTATTTGAGATTAATTATTTTGTATTATTGTTGTTATTATTTATATTTAATGTCTAATTGCCTAATTGATTATTGATGTTATTATTATTATTATTATTATTATTATTATTATTATTATTATTATTATTATTAATATTTGTTCTAAATGCCTAAATGTTATTAAATGTCTAAATGCATATTATTATTATTATTATTAAATAAATGTTATTTTTGTGTATTATATATGATTGTTGTATATTAATAATTATTGTGTATTATATATATATATAAATATTTATGTTCTGCTTTTATTTTCATTTACTATGTTATCGAACCGAGCCCGAAATATCGTAAGTATTGAACCAAGGGCCTGGTCCGCATGCACCACCCTTAACCGGGTCTATCTTTCTCTTTATGCTTATTTGAATTACTACTTAATTAAGGAGAATAAATTACTCATTATTATCATTATCATGGCAATGAAAATTTTTATTTAATACTATCAAAGCCGTTGCAAACGTAGCATCTCTCTCCTTTCCTTATATTTTTCTGCTCGGCATATCAGAGAAGAAAGAACAAAATTTCAGATCTCTTCCCTATCTCCTCTTGTCGATCACCATTGCAGCGGAAGAAAGAAAAGAAATTTTCATCATTTTTCCATAGTCTCTATCTCCCTCTACCTCTCGTATTTTTTTTCTTCCCGTCGGCCAACCGGAGCAGCACACTGTGACGTACACAGACCACGAGCAGCCATCCCGCACAGCTCTTTCTCCATATTTCCAGCGAGAGCACCTTCCAGCAGGTGCGTTGATCGAGCCCGCGAGCCGAGCGAAAGCTGTCGAGCCTCTCCGCGCGTGTTTAAGTCCCAAGTCCCGCACCATATAAATGACCCGTGTTTCCGATTTGTTTCCCGAAGACGGGTAACATTTTCAAACCTTTTCGTTATTTCGTTCATGCTCGAATCTTGTGATGTTGAATAGATGTCGTGCGTTCTATCGAATCTTTGTTTGAAGTCGGATTCATTTAGTTTTGTCGATATATTCATTTATTTAATCGTTCATGCTATCGTGTCTTGACGAGGATGTTTAGAGCTTTTATTTTCATAAAACAAGTATCATTATGTTGCTGTCATTATTTCAATTTGTTTCGGGATCTCGATATCATTTTTCGAGTTGTCGTTTCACCGTTTGTTCGATTTGTTTATAACATGAGTTATCTCGAAAAATACTGCTATGTTTCACTGTTGTTCTGAACCTCATAAGTTCATTATCTGAAGTTGAGTTCTTCGTATGAAATGAAGTTCATTTGGTGGCTTTTTATGAGATTTGGAATTTTACAATTTGGAGTTGATTTGGATTTGTTATGAATTTCTTAAGTCGAGCAGGCATGCTGTTTTTGTAATTTCGGGAAGATTAGTGGATCATGATGTTGGGCTGTTTTTGGCGATCTTAACGTGGCTATGTGAAAATGTGATCATCATGAAACCTGTAGCACACGTTATAAACTTTCATTTGGAGTTGAAATCATGCAATTTAGAATTTTGGTTGATTTTTTATGATTTTTCAAAGTTGGGTTTATGCCTAGAATTTTTAAAACTGTGGCTGTGTATATAATTTGAATGTATGTTCTGAAATGAGGCCCTTAACGTGATTATTTATAAAAATTCTCTTGAAAAAATTGTAGCTTTCTTTGTGTAATTTCTTCTGGTTTTGAGTTTGTATGATTTCGAGTTCTATAACTTCAGTTATTGTTGTTTTAATGAAGTGAAGTAAATTGATAAAAGGTTATTCTGGCATATTCCTTGACCTTAGTGTTTCATGCTTAAACTCGATTTTAAAGTTATTTTTCACTTAAGTGATCTTCCTGAAAGTTGTGGATATATGTGTTAGCTACTCATTGGTTTTGAAATCACCTAAATAGCATGCTTGTAGCTCCTATTATCTTGGAAATGATGAGACTATATAAGTTGTTCATTTTCATTTCTAGACTGCAACTATGTTTTGTGTTGTTATTGAATTATCTATAGGACGATGTCATAATTTGTTAGAGTTTCTTTCATCAAAATTGTAGCTTTATTTCTTATCTTTCTATGACTACCTGATTCATATTTTTAGCATAACTATAGCTCGAGTTATCTTCAAAATGTTGTCACCGTGTTGGAATATTTTGATTGCACCCTTATGTTGAATGTTCGGAAGTGATGAGCTCGTTGTGCATACATGTTGTTATGAACTATGTGGCTAAGTTGTATCGCATGAGTGTAGTTATAAGTGTTCGGGTGTTGAATAGTTATTTATAGGACCATTTTGTATAATGTAGGTTTTTGACGAGCTGTGTTCTTGGCCTACTTTTTCCCTCGATTTTCTGTGACTTCTTTTCTCCAGATACCAGGTGGGTTTAATTATGAAATTGCTATGCTTTTTAATTGATCTGTTGTGGTGTGATCAATGTGTGCATGTGGACCATAGAACCTTTGATGTGAGCTATACCGGCCGTCGAACGGTTATCCCGGTAGCTATAGAACGTACCTTTGGGTAGTCTCCTTTATTATTGTTGGCAGTCAGGACGTGAACCTTGGCTGGCGATCCTCGTATGTAAGGCCAAGGCGTGAGTTTTGGCATTCGGGGTGGATTTACTCCTGTTGACCGGGCACTCATTATAAGGCCTTAGATAAGGCGTTCGGTATATAGCTCGGAAGTAGTCTATTGCTATAAGTATGCACATGAGACGATTATTGATTATTTATAGGAGATGGGACGATTATTGATTGGTATACATGTTGCGACCATACCTAAAATGTTTATTGACTACTGAATATTAATTATTGCATAGTGGTGAGCACCTCGATTTTCCTACTGTGCTCACCCCCACCTGCTCTTCATGGATGCAGGTTAGTGTTGCGGGCACGGCGGATAAGCGAGTTGTGATCATAATAAAATGTTTTTACTTCCGCCGTGAATTGATTATTGCTTTTATTATTATTGGATTACTGATAGGGAATGTTTCCCTAGGATATTGAGAATATTGGATTGCAATATCGAATATTGGGATTTAATTATTGATTATGAGGATTGATGATTGTTTGAATATTGAGATATTGTTAAGTACTGATATTGTTTCGAAAATGAGTAGCGCCTCAAGTATTTTTTTGAAATAAATTTGAAAAATTTATTCTGAATTTTAGAAAAAAAAGTGAGGCGTTACAGTGCCGCACCGCTCAAGGTATGTCTTTACCTAAGTAACAATGAAATTACTTATAAGGTTGATTATATGTTGGCATGAGTAGCAAAGAAACTACTCCTGATGTGTTGCTGATTATGTGATTTTGGGGCTTAGGAAATCTATCCACCTTAGGTCATGTCAACTCTAGTATTTAATGTCGAACTCTAGTGATATAGAGTTAAGTTCGGACTCTAGAGGTTCCGCGTTGTGAACTTCAGTATATTGTTATCGAGATAAGTTCTGCCCATAGCAGTTTCTTTGCTATATAATTCTATTCAGTATCTCCGAGTGAGGACCCAATCAATGAGAATCGGGAAAATAATCGCCCTCCTCTGACCCTTGTCGAGTTTCGAAAATTATGAGAATCGAGAGGTGAACTTGGTAAATTACCTCTTGTAAGTTCGTGAACTTTAGATTCCTGTTTTGAGGAGGAATCTTGTGTTGATTACCCGAGTTTGTGTTTAGCTATAAGGCCTTTGTGTGCTTAGTGTTTGAAGTTCAGAGAGCATGAGTATTGTTTCATGTTCGTTTGGTCGAATTGTTATGTGATTAATATGTGAACATTATGAGATTACTATACTGAATTTGGAGTGTTTTTGGATGCCTTTATGTCAGTCTATCTAGGTCGAAGCATGTCTTATGTGATGGGAATATAGTTGGAAGAATATGAGAATGTTTTGAAGGGTTTTACGTGTGTCACATGGCCTCAGTCTGTTATATTACTGAAGTTCTGCTATACGTAAGTTTATCATGCTTACAATGAAGTATTATATGTTGATGTTCGTGTTCTATGTATTAGAAATCATGTTTAGAGGATTGGCTTAAGTTGCTTATGTTCGTTTTAATTTGATTAAGCTTCGATGTGTTTAGCATGCAAAATCACTGTTTTCGTGCCTCTGTTTCATGCTCTGTTTTATCCTTCAAGAACCCATTTCTTGGAGATGAGTTCTTCTAATGAAATAAAGTATATTCTGTTATCTTTCTATGGCTATTAGAATCATGGAAAAAGGATTTTACATGAATTTGTTATGATTTTTACAAAAACGTTCTACATCAAGTTTTATGAAATCGTGACTGTGCGCATATGGTTATGTGTTATCAGCTTTAGGGTATCAAACTTGCTCGAATGTGAAAGTGCTCAACATGAAAGTTGTAGCCCTATGTATTTAGTTCCTGTCGGTTTTGGGTTTGCATGAATATGAGGTTTGTAACTTGTGATAATTGAAAACTTCTGAGGTGTTGTATGTGTTATAACTTATTTCTGGCAGATTATATGTGTTGAATGTTTGATGTTTAAACTCAGTGCTAATTTCAGTATTTGCCAAAGTGATCTTCAACAAAGTTGTAAATTATTGTGTTAGCTTTCTAGTGGTATTTGAATCATATTTTAATCATGACCATAATTCGAGATGTGTATGAAATACTGAGTTCCTATATAAGCCATTTTTCGATTTTCAAGCAGCATCTTAATTTCGTAAGGTAGCTTCTACTTCACCATCTGAATGACCTTGTATGCTTTTGTGATCTAAATGAAAATATGTTTTAGGATTCGTATTCTTCTAATCGTACCTATATGAATTACATGTTGCAAGTTAAAACTGATTATAGAATGTTGTACTGTGCCATTTTGGTAAACATGTGTTATATTTCCGAAAATGAGTGTTACCTTCAATATGCATGCCTATGTAACCTTTGTGACTTGCGTGGGGTTTAATTTGATTGGTGTTACATTGTTAACTAGAAACACTTACGAGAGAAGCTCCACGCTAAGATCTCAAAGTGTGGAAGTTATAGGCCATGTATGTGGTTGAACTCGTTTAGGACTACCGACACGATTAGGTACCTAAGTAAAATTTGTCGTGACGGCTGACACTGTTAGTCGGAAGAGTCAAGCGAGCTAACCATTCTATTGTTCGGAGATGACTGCCGAGTTAGGATTATTCCTGGCAGTGATACCAATGTTCGATCTCGTTGGGAAAACCGTTGTTAAACCCAATCTTTGTAGTTTTGAGTCTTGTGGAGAAACCTTTTTCCTATCTAAGTACCTAGGAAATTATGAACCCTCAATTAGAAGATTTCTTATATCGAACCGAGTGCCGACCTTGGTTGGGTGTTGCCACTCGAGTGGTGGCCGAGCACGCACGCTCGAGCTGAGAGACGCGAGGCTAGCGCGCAGCCGACCGTTGACTCGCACTAGTGTTGCAGCCGCCATCACCGAACGCAGGAACTCCCCAGGCCAGTGGGTACGGCCAAACCGTGACCTTGTAGATGGTCTCCGAGTAGGTACACGCGTCCCAGCACCCCGCATATGCAGCGCCAGCGAGTGTGCCACCTCTCGGGTGACAGTGCATTGAACCGTACCGACTTTGTCCTGTTTGGGACAATTAATAAGTATTCTTAGTCAAATAGGTTGATCTTTCGAACCGTTTGTTTTGAAGGTACCAGTATTGAGGATAAGTGATGTTGAGGATTGTCAGTCCTATTATGATTTCTCGACCAAGTCGATGACTTAGCCTGAAGGTTGACACCACCACCGGAGCTTGCAAGGATGCATGACACGTTTTATGCCTCATGATGGAGGGAATGTGTGCGTGATCTCGAGAAACATATGGATTGTGACAAGCTGCATGATAGGCAGAACCTTATCTGTATGGAGGTACGGTGACCTGTTGGGACTGAGGGTCTATCAGGGAAAGGCTGGGAGGGGCACTCGTCAAAGTCCAGTGGGGGTAGTCAAGTCGAGGGCGAGACTACTTGGAAGGCGGAGATTGGGATTCAGAGAGGGTATCTGAACTTTATGTTTCGATATTCCTCTTTGTATTCTAGTACTTTCTAGTAGTTCTGTTTTTGAATTTCGAGGACGGAATTCCTTTTAAGGTGGGTAGATTATAATGCCCTGCTTATTTGTGGATATTTTTAGATTATTCCTTATTGCATTATTATTATTATTATATTATTTATGATTATTATTATTTATTATTCATATTATTTTTCTAACTGCTAGTAAATGACTATTCATATATATAATTATTGTGTGTTATAAATATATATATATATATATATATATATATGAATATGTCGGTTTATTTTATTATATGTTATTTCTCGAACTCGTGCGATGGAACCGAGTCATTTAATTTGGCTAAGTGGTAACCAAGCTCGACAATCCACGCCCGCACCAAACTTAAACCCGACCCTATTGTGTTCTCTTGTTTGGCAAGAAACTAACCCTAGTGTGGGATATATATATATATATATATGTATATATGCAAGATCACCTCTCTCTCTCTTTCTCGTATTTTGAAACGCGCAGACAAGATAAACCCGCAGCTCTCTAAACCTCTCACCCTCGTTCATGAAACAGAGAAAAAGAAATCTCGTCTCTCTCACGCTCGTCAATCCCTCAGTCCTCTCTCGATCGATAGCGGAGAAGGAGTACGACCACCCCGCCGTCAACCTTCATCACTCGCGGGTATCAACCCATCATCACCCTCATCCTCAGCCCCCGTCCAATCACCATCCACGAGGAGACCCAGTCTCAGGTCGCGATGAGCAGCGGCGGTATTTTTCCGGTGAGATCAGCCGTCCACTTCAAGCCTGCCGGAGAAGAGAACTCCACGTCGGCCCGATCACATTGGAACCGCCATCTCAGTCTTTAGTCGTCCCTCCATTGACGGGCAGCAGGTGATCTTTCTTCACCATCGCTGACCCAAGCCGGGAGCAGCAAGGTCCCGTCCGTTTAACATCTCCCTCAGACGACCACGAGCAACAGTGAAAGGTCAGGAAGAAGAAATGGACAACAGCTGAAAATTATCTCCTCCGTTTTCACATCTATAAGAGCTCATTTCATGTCGTGACTTTGGGAACCCCGTTGGCCATAGTTAAGCGGGCCGAGCAATAGCAAGAGTGCTTTCGAGAAAGCACGAGAAGAGGACAAGTCGTTCGTGGCATTCATTTAATATTTCGGGCTCCCGAGCATTGATATTAAGAAGCTCGAGTTGAGGGTTCATATTATTAAAATGAATGAAAAAGCCATTTACGTGGGCCTCGCAAGGTCGCGTGTGACTTCAATTTACCGAGAATCAAGTTGATATGTGTGCATCATTCAGGCACGATGTCATGCGGGACATTCATCGAGTATTTTAGAGCTCCGAGCATTTAATTGGAGAAGCTCGAGTTTCACGGATGAATAGTAGCAAAATGAGCGAATTTGTCGAGGACGAGTTCGAGCGTTCGAAGCTTTGTTTATTCGATCCTTTTAGCTTTTCTTTTATTTCTCTAAGGAGGTATAAGGCTCAAACACTCTTGTTTATGTGCATTATGTTAGTATTTAAGAGGGTCCTTATGATATGTGTTGGAATTTGATTGAATTTATATGTTTATGTGATGTCGCAATCGAGCATGTTAACGTGAACCCCTCCCCTTGCTTATGATGATATTAAGTGCATGAAATTTTTCTTTTGAAAATTCAAATGAGTTGCTTGTGATAGAGAGGTTAAGTTGGTGCAAATTCGTTGCGAATTGCTCGAGTTATCGTGATTTTACCGTCTCTGTTGTACCTCTGACATGGCCCTTAGGAACTCATTTTCTGAAGTTGTATTCTTCATATGAAATGTTGTACTTTCTGTTATTTTTCTCCTAGATTTGGAATTTCGCAAATCTGATATATATCGAGTGAGTTATGATTTTTAAAAGATTATCGTACAAGCAGTTTTCTGTGAAACCCAACAGCATCTTATATTTAAATGTATGACCTGTTCTGCGTATCTAAATGTGCTCAAATGAGTTTGTGATCTTCATCAAAGTTATAGGTCTGTTTCGTATCTTTCTGATGAGATAAGCTTCATGCACATATGGTGTCTGTAGCTCGAGTTATGTTAAATTTATTTAGGATATGCATAAGATGAGTTTGTACTTTCCGCAGAAAACTGATTCTAAATGTTAACTGCTTTTACCCTATCATAATGACCTTATTTGCTTCTATATTCTAAATGAAAGTTATAGGACTGCCTCTTAGCGTTCTAGGCATACAAGAATTATGTCAATATGCTCTATGTAGTATGAGTTATGACTGTCTTTCTAAAGATATGCTCCAACATGTTTATATTTCCCGGACTGCAACTAGGTTCTTCATGTTAGTCAATTTATGACCTTCTAAATGACATTATTTGATTCAAAGGTCTTCATGAGAGTTGTAGATGCATGTCTTAAGATTAATATGAGACTTGAATCATGCTCATATGAGTTATGTGCTGAATGTTATGTCAATTTTAAAAACGCTGTGCGGGTTAAGTTTTTGAAAAACATGTGTTGTGCCTTCGAATGTGGGGGTTACTTGTTAACAGTTTTGATATGGAGCCATTGGATGGCTCGGTTTATGGAGAAATCCGTACTTATTCACCAATAGTGTATTGACACGTGTCCTACAATAAGTCCAATTTGGACATGTGTCAATATATTAAGTGATGGATGGCTCCATAAAAAAACCATCCGATGGCTCCATAGAATTTTTGTACTTGTTAATGCATTCTTATATGACTTATATGAATCGAGTTGAACCTAGTAAATGGTTATATGTGTGTTTTATGTGTGGAATAGTCATTTATAGGAGTATTTATATATATGTAGGTTTGGCGGGTTGAAGCCTCGACCAAATTTCGTGTTTTGTGTGTGATTCTACCTTTTCAGTAACCATGTGGGTTTTATTTAAAATTTCTATGCAGTAAGTTATTTCCTTGCGTGTGGTGTGATCAATGTACGTAAACTAACCATGTAGCCTTCGATGTGAGTTGTGTCGGTCGTCGAACGATTATCCCCGTAACTATAGAACGACCCTGATGGGGTAATCTCCTCGTTACGTCCTCGTGAAGGACACATCGCTTGAGATCAGGACTGTGCTCGGTCAGCGATAAGTACCTCGATGTAAGTCCAATGGCGAGGCCGGGCCATCAGGGGAGACTCCTACTGGCTGGACACTCGTTGTAAGACCAGAAGGCCGAGGGCCGTGGCTTTCGATATATAGTCGGCAGTAGTCTATTGCTATAGGTGTGCACATGAGAACTAACTTGGGATAGGAGGTTGGGATAACTAATTGTTTACTTATAAATGTTTCGACCATACTTGTTTTATTTATAAATATTATTTATTGCATAGTGATGAGCACCACAGATTCCATATGTGCTCACCCCCACCTGTTTCCTCACGGTTGCAGGTTAAGTCAGTGCGGGCACGGTAGAGTGGAGCGAGTGGTGGTCGGTCTAGAGGACTAGACCAATGATTGTTCTGCTTCCGCTTATTATATGAGTTTATTTATGATGTATGGTTATTTTGAAACTCCAGATTTACGATATTTTAGAGTTTGATGACTTCTGGATACTATGAACTTTGGATATGTATGACGTTTGAAAACATTGCTGGGGAGATGCCCCTTTTGACATTGCGATGTCTTACTTTGGAAATTTGGAAACTCGAATCGAGTATATGTTGACCTTGGATGAAACCCTCGAGAGGGTGTTGATTTATGTTGTGATGCCATTGCGATTGTAATATCCCGATATTTTATCGGTATAAATTATGTTTTAATTCCGATATAATAATGTTATCGTTTATTATTTTCGGAATTAATTATTTATAGTCGGAATTACCGAAATCTATTTTCGACGTACCGTTTACGTTCGGAATAATTTTGGTAATTAAGCATTATGTTTAATTAATAATTAAACATAAAGTTTAGTGATTAATTTTTGATTAATCATCATTAATATCCAAAGCCGTGGCTTAAGGGAAATTTTCCCAAATTTTATTAAAAAAGCCGTAAGCTTATTTATCATTTAGAATGATTCCTTATATTAACCGAAGTTTTCTTAATAAGTAAGAAAGTAGCATGCTTAGTCATCTTAAATTCATTTCATGAGCTAACACTTGTTCTAATATTAAAGTAGCCACGCCTCACCTATGTCACACTATCC
>CACSLK010027813.1:4214632-4227085 GCA_902706635.1 Striga hermonthica | reverse complement strand
AGAATTTAGCACGGTTCTTAGGGTTTAGCTTAAGGATTAATACTAATTAATCACCTTTTATGTTTAATCATTTAATTAAACATAATACTTAATTACCAAAATTATTCCGAATGTAAACGGTACGTCGAAAATAAATTTCGGTAATTTCGACTGAAAATAATTAATTCCGACAATAATAATTCGATAACATTATTATATCGGAACTAAAACATAATTTATACCGGTAAAATATCGGGATATTACAAAATTCGAGGAGAACCAAGCATAAAGTCGAGAGTAAGAAGAGGATGCTACAACCGAGCATAACCAAATCTCTTGCGTTTTTCTTAAAGATTAAGAGGTTGGTATTGCTAAACTATTTTTACAACATGTTGTATAAGAGATGTGGAGTTGAATGATTTAAATTTATGGCATATATGTTCAGTTTTTAAGTGTTCTTCAAGCATGCAAGAAATAAAGTTGTCCCAGCTCGCATAAGTGTTTCTTATGTGCTGTTTGCTTGCATTTTTTACTATTCTATGCAAAACTTGGGAAAGTATGCTTTATATGGCTATTTATTGTGTAAATGAGGAGTATATAGGAACAAAACTCATGTCATTTGACCTAGTATAACTCGAAATATGGATTTTTAAAGTTTATCATGCAAATTGAACTTTATATGGATTAATCTCGATTTTATTGTCTTTGTTGTGCCTCTGTTTTAGCCATTTAGGACTCGTTTTCTGAAAATGTGTTCTTCACATGAATTATAGCTTATCCAGTTAGATTTTAGTGGGCATTAGAATTTAGAAAATCCGATTTATATCAAAGGGGATATGATTTTTACAAGAATATTGTGCGAACAGTTTTCTGTAAACCCGGTAGCAAGTTCTTACTAAATGTTTGGCCTGTTTGGTGTGTATTAATGTGTTCAAATGAGCTTGTAATCTTCATTAAAGTTATAGGTCTGTTTTTTAGGTTTCTTATGAGGTAAAGTTCATGCTAATTTGATGTCTGTAACTTGAGTTATATTAAATTGAATGAAGATGTGCATGAGTCGGATTTTATACTTTGGCAGAAATTGGACTCTTAATGTTAGTTTCTTTTGCACCTTTTTAATGACTTTATCTGCTTCTGTGATCTAAATGAAAGTTGTATGGAGATCCTTTAGCTTTCTAAGCATGTAAAAATCATGTCCATATGATATGTGTAGTATTAATTACGTCTGTTTTACTGAGTTGTGCACAAGTATGTATAGGTTTCTCGGACTGCAACTATGTTTATCATGTTAGCCAAAATATGACCTGCTAAATGCCATTATTTTCCTCTTAGTTCTTCATAAAAGTTGTAGATGCAGGCCTTAGGTTTAATTTGGGACTTGAATCATGATTATATGAATTATGTGCTGATAGTTATGTTGATTTTAAAAACGTTGTTTGTGTTAGATTTTGATAAACTTATGTGGTGTTTTGGGAAATGGGATATCCTTGTTAAATGCATGCTTATATGCTAATATGAGCATGGTTGAACTAAGTGATTATTATAGTTAGTTGTTAATGTGTTGGATAGGCATTTATAGGGCTATTTTATTAAATGTAGGTGCTTGACGAGCCGAGCTCACTGCCTATATGTACTTTCGTGACATCTCTTGCGTTTGTCCAGGTGGGTTTGTTATTCTAAAAATCTCTATGTCGTATGTGTTCTGCTTATGTTGGGTTGGTATGATCAAAGGTATGCATGTGAACCCTGTAGCCTATCTGCGTAAGCCGTTTTGGCCGTCGGTACGGTTGTCCCCGTCGATGTAACACAGTTGCCCTTTGCGAGAAAAGTCCCCCTAAGTCCTAATGAAAGATCGTGTTCATAGCGTGGCATGTAAACCCACCGTTAGGGTAGTGAATCCCCTTTCCGTGGCTAATGAAAGATGTGTACACAGGGATAATGTGATATGTTGTGTTGTGATATGGAGATGTGACAGAATTATTGATTTATGTTCATGTTGCGACCATACATTCTTTACATTGTTTATACTGTGATATACGTGCATAGTGGTGAGCACCATGGTTTTCTATTTGTGCTCACCCCCACCTGTTACTTCACGGATGCAGGTTAGGCAGATTGACGAGCATGACGAGAAATGGGGCGAGCGGGTCGCTCCTATTTATTTATGTCTTTAGCTTCCGCTTTCGAATAATGTTCATGTGGTCTTTATGAACCTTGTTTGGTTATTGGACATGTTGAAACCATTTTTAAAACTTATGCTTTTGAATTGTTAAGTTAGAACATTTTGGTAGACCATGTTGGTTCTGAATATTCATGAGTACATGATTTTACCTGGATATTATATTGGTTTTGTTTATTCATGTTGTGTTGTTTGAGCTGAATACCGTGTGCTAAGTTGTAAATCGAGTTAATGAAAATCATGTGAAAACCGAGTAATGAATCCCCGTGGGTCCAGACATGGCTTGGACTATGTAAGTGTTGAATAATGCTCATGTTTTCGAAAATAAGTTCAAAAATGTTTTATTGATTTTTGGAAAGATCTGGGATTTCTTGAAAATCAAAGTGGGGCGTTACATCAACCATGTGAAAGACCTGAGGGAAACGTTCTTGACATTGAGGAGATATAGAATTAAATTGAATCTAGCTAAGTGCACGTTTGGAGTGATGTAGGGGAAGTTTCTAGGTTATTTGGTTACGAAGCGAGGGATCGAGGTAAATTTAGAGAAGGTTGTTTGTTGTGTTTGTGTGTTTTTTGGAGAAATATTCAAAATTAGTCCCACAGGTATAGGGGGTGATATTTTTGGTCCCAACGGAATCCAGAAAATATTAATAGTCCTGCAGCTTTTAAAAAATGATCAAAAGTAGGACTTTTTCAATTTTACGGCCCGGAATGCCACGTGGCCACATTCATCTGACGTGGTTGAGTACAATGGCAAGGAAAAAAATCAAAACTAGTCCCACAGGTTTTGGGAGGTGACATTTTTGGTCTCAAAAGAATCCATAAAATCTTAAATAGTCCCGCCACGTATGTGCCACGTGGCATTCCGGGCCGGAAAATTAAAAAAAGTCCTATTTTTGATTATTTTTCAAAAGCTGCGGGACTATTAATATTTTTTGAATTCCGTTGGGACCAAAAATGTCACCCCCTATACCTGTGGGACTAATTTTGAAATTTTCCCGTGTTTTTAGTTTGATTTTGCTTGTAAGTGTTTTGTAGGTTTTGTTGCCTTGTGGGATGTGTTCTGCTTTCTCCTCTCTTAGAGGAGCGTATTATTCTTCTACTGGGTGCTTGTGTTATTCTCCTGTTGCGAAATTATATTTCTTTTATTTTCATCTTGTAGTATGTGGTATGGTGTTTAGGATGCCTTGGGTGGCCCTATCATTCTGGCTAGTTAGCCGAGTGTAATTTTGTGTTTTGGATAATGAATCTGCCGTTTTGAAAAACAAAAAAACTCATTTTTAGTAGATATATTTATATACAAACAGGCCCTTGAACAAACTTTTTCCTTTCAAATTGACCACATAGTGCTTATTTTGATGATGTTGCATATTTTGTCATGCTTGATTTTTATCTCACTTTTTTTTTCCAAAGACAGGCCACTCTGACCTTTTCTTTCTCCTTGTTTGTCTAACAAAACATACCCTTTTACAGTTGGGTAATAGGCATAATCAATTCGTAAAATTTACTTCTCCCTACTTTTTTTTTTAAATTACATTTTGCATAATCAATTGGTAAAATTTGCTTCTCCCTACTTTTTTTTTAATTACATTTTTTTACACTATATTCATGGAAATTTTGAGATGGAAGCCACAGGTGAACTCTTGAAATTTCTAATGCTCATAAGTTTTGTTCTGTAAAATTACTTTGAAATGTATGCCCCTAGAAACCTTTACTATCTTTATTCGTTCACATATTTAAATGGTGTCATTGTTATTATTTCTCATGAAGAAGTCTTTGCAGGATGCATTGGCGACAAAGGCATCTAAAAGGTCTCCAATGATATTAAGAATGGTGATTCTGCTTTTCTCTGTGGTTTCTGGGTTATACATTTTCTCAAGCTATATAAAGCAAACAGATAGTATTAGAGAAAATAATCCTCTGAAAATACAAGCAGTCGATGGGCAAAATCAAGCTTGTCGAAATTCACGAATAGAGGAACAAGACTTGCCTTATCTACATTTTCCTATACCTCAAACGTTTAGCAGGTTAAAACCACCAACTTTTTATTTTTCTTTTTTTTTTGTGTTATAATTTTTTCGGTTTATAGGGACCTCTAATTTATTGAGTGGCCTATCCTAGATTTTTCCTACAATAATGTACGTTACATGTACATGAAAAATTAGTTTCTTGAGTAATTAGCTAGCTTAAAGCTCAAAGGAAGTTTTTGTATTGAAAAAATAAAAATAAAAATTGCTAAGGAAGTGATTGTGAGTTTTTTTTTTTTTTTTTTTTTTTTTTTTTTTTTTTTTTTAATTCTTATAGAGTTATGAATTTTTCCTTATTTGTAAATTGGTATTTAGCCATTTAAGGAAGTGATCATTGTGAGTTTGTATAACTTTAGGCAGGAATGCGAATGCAATCCTGTGCGATTGTTTGTGATCGTGTCGATGCAAAGGTTTGGGAGTGGATGGTTCGAGACATTACTGAACAGTCACATAAATGTGAGCTCGAACGGAGAAATATTTGGGCATCGAGATAGGAGGACGAATGTTTCAGTGATGTACAAGACGCTGGACATGGTGTACAACCTTGATTGGTTTAGTAATGCATCCAAGAACGAGTGCTCGGGTGCTGTCGGTTTCAAGTGGATGCTAAACCAGGTAAAACAAAATGTATAAAGGGCAAATGAACAAGAATAGTTATGATTATTTATTTGTTGGCAATGTATAATATGAAGGGATTGATGGAGTACCACAAAGACATAGCAAATTACTTGAGTAGAAGAGGAGTCTCCATTATATTTCTTTTCCGGAGAAATCTACTCCGCCGGATGGTTTCCTTGCTCGCTAATAAATACGACAAACAAGCCAAACTATTGAATGGTACCCAAAAATCCCATGTCCATACACCACATGAGGTACTTGTTAATCTTTAATTAATTTCCTCTATTTCGCATCAATATCCCTCTTGATTCTTGAGATAGTCGACACTGAATACAGGCTCAAATACTAGCAGGATATAAGCCAGCCGTCAATGTCACGATACTTATATCTACTTTGAGGTCTACCGAGAAAACAGTTATAAAAGCTTTGGAGAGCTTCAAAAGCACTCGACACATTGTTTTATACTATGAAGACATACTAGCAAATCGAACGGTATGATATGATAACCTTGTTGGGTACTTGGGGCATCAACTTCTCATTCTATTCTAACTAAAAAACAAAGCCATTTACATCTACTTCATTTAATCAAAGTGTTTTTGGTACTCACTTTTCTATTTATTTGTTTACAGAAACTAGTGGAGGTACAGGAATTCTTGAAGTTGCCACAACGAAATCTTACTAGCCTTCAGTTGAAGATACACACCGACCCTCTCCCTAACCAAATAGCCAACTTTATTCAAGTCCAGGAAACACTCAAAGGAACTTCCTACGAATACTTTCTTAACACGGACTAAAAATAATTTTCATAGCAATTGATGGAGACATATCGCCTTGGCGTTCATGGAAAAATACGAGTGCTGTTGGAATCGTGCATGAATTTTGAATTTGAATTGTGCATGATCTTTTTTTTTTTCCAAAACGATAGAAAATATTATAAATCAAAAAGCACAAATGTGCGAATACACAGCAGCCAACGGCTGAATACACAGCAGCCAACAGCTGAAAAAGTGGGAGGACAGGTCCGAAGACCGCCTAGAATCCCGGCTAGCAAACACTAGAAAAAAACTCACTAAACTAACCAACGAAACCAACTAAAACAACTAAACCAACAAAACAACTAAAAAGACCGCAACACGGTAATACCCGAGTGTCGGATCCCACCAGGATAATAAAGGTGACACTCGGGTTCACTGAGGCCAACGGCCCAAACCTAAAACACAAGACAACAACACAACCTAACCAGAAAACACTAAAAACACAAAAACCAACCTACGACTAAAAAACATCCTCCCCTCAGCAGACACATCCAAGATTGACAACGAACAAAGCCGACTGCCGGAGAAGTCCAAAGCACAGAAGCCCCGCTCACCACTGTCGAAGGCCTAGCGAACCCGGAGACCCAAGCCCCGAAATGAATCCAGAAGCCGACCCTCTCTCCTACCGCAGGAACAACCCACTTCCCCGACCCGACAAACATCGGAAGCCAGGACAGCAACCCAAACTCCAGACACAGAGCCGGGGATTAGGCAGTTCCCAGCCCAGCCGCCCTATCCGCACTAATTGAACCAGCCACAACCCACCGGAAAAGAAAGGGTACCCGCCGACCGCTACCAATAGCAAACTGAGACAAGTCGGCGAAACAAGAAGGCAGCCACCACAAAAACGAACAAAAGTCTTGCAAGAAACTCACCTCCCATAGTCGCCAAAGCGCCGGCGGAACGGACCCGAGCAAATCGACGGCAAGAAAGACCCAGAGGCCAGTCAATCGTACCCACTATCCAGCGCGAAGAACCGAGACAATCAGCCCGACCAAGGTGGACAAGACCTCCCCCACTCACCTGCCACCGTCCTCCGTCCAGCCCAAGTCCGTCGAAGCTCCTGTCAGGCGGGCGCAGAAAGGGGATCTGCAGCCCAAGGAGAATCCGCCGGCGAAGGACCGAACGAGAGGGACGAGACCGATTCGTGGGGGAATGGAGGAGCACGTTCACCTACAATCTCGAACTACCGCCGGGGGAGAGCCGGAAGCACAATCTGAGGACCAAGGACGGCGGAGATTAGGGTTCAGAGTCGCTGAGAGAATGAAGTTTGCATGATCTTTACTATTATTATTATTATTTTGACTAAGTGATCAATTTAAAATAGTGATGTAATCAAAGAGTTATCAACAAAGACTAGTATTGAAAATCTAAGAGGTTAGTCTTGGGTGAGGAAGAAGAAGTCACATGAAGACCAAAATTATATTTAAATGAGTGAATGTTCTTCAGATTATAGTGTTGACATTGAAATAAACATACGAATTATCGTGAGTTTATACTCCCCAGCCCTTCGTACGCTTCTGCAACATCAGTTGGTATCCAGAGTCCAGCTAGATGATCCACGATGCCTCCGGGATGAAACAATGCCAATGTAATGCTCCGTTTCGTTTATAGATTTTTCAAGTATTACTTAATTGTCATTATTATTATTATTATTATTATTATTATTATTATTATTATTATTATTATTATTATTATTATTTATGTCATTATTATTAATATTTGATTTAACTGTCTAATTGCCTTTTTATTTGCTTATTAGATATAGTACTGTGTGTGATATTTTTCATTCGTCGTCAGTTGGTTAGTCGTTCGATATTTCTCGAATACAATTCTTGGCTCCATTGAAATTTATTCCAGCCCAAGTAATTAAGCTTTTTGACCCGTGAGAATATACATTCATTGGGAACTTGGGGATCTTTTAAAATAGGCCCAATTGTGTATATTTTTCCAGCCCCATGAGTTATTTACTTGTTGCTTAAATTGATTGATTTCTCTTATAATGCCCCACTTTTATATGAAGAAAGTCAAAGACTTTTCAAAAGTCAACTTAAATTTTTTTGAAATCTTTTATATCAGTGGCACTACTCAATCTAAATCCATAAATTAACACCACATAAATCATACTTGCAATTATCATAAATCATAAATCCACATTCCTCCAACGTTTTCATAAATCTCTAGTCCATCAAATTATTCAAACGGGAACATCTCCCAATCTGAAGATTTGAAATCCCAAAGGTCATTAAATCGTAAATGCCCAAATTCGTAAATACGTAATAATCTAAGGAGTACCTCCTTATCATTTTTCCAATCCTCATAAATTCATAGATAACATAAATTCAGTTCATAAATGCTTAAGCATATCAAATAATAAGCTGGTCTCAATTTTCGACCACCACTCCCATCCCTCCGTCGTGCCCGCACTTACTAACCTACATCCGTGAAGAGCAGGTGGGGGTGAGCACAAATGGAAACCGTAGTGCTCACCACTATGCACATAACAATAATAAGGTACGAAAAAGTAAATGGCATGGTCGCAGTATAAACACAAATAATTCAATATTACATCTCCTACCCAAAGTCATAAATAATCTCTTGTGCACACCTATAACAATAGACTACTGTTGATACACGTATCGAATGCCCTCGCTCGAGCCTTACATCGATGCCCAAAAAGTAGGAGGCTCAACTGTCAGCACATAGTGCTTTAGATAGATAATAAATCGCCGGCAGAGCACCACATATGACTTTAAAGCGACGCGTCCTTCGCAAAGGACTAAAGAAGAGATTACCCTCGCGGGGTACGTTCTATAGCTACGGGGATAACCTTTCGACGGCCGATAGAGCTTAAATCGAAGGTTACATGTTCACATGCATACATTGACCATACCCACATAAATAAACATTTATCATTCATGGCATAGACATTTTAAATAAACCCACCTGGTGTCCGGAGAAATAAAAAGCAGGCAGAGAACACAGCTCGCTAGACACCTACATTTATAAAAAGAATCCTATAAATAACTATTCTCCCCTAGGAATATCAAAGCAAAGGCACTTAAGGTTCAAACCAACAAAACATAGTTCAACTTATCTCATACGAGTCAAAAAGCATGCATTTAAAGTGTAAACACTATTTCCGAACATTCAACATGAGTTTTCAAAAACCTAACCCGGGCAGCGTTCTTAAACTCAACTTAACTCTCAGCATATAACTCATATGAACATGATTCAAGTCTCAATTTAAACAAAGGCATGCATCTACTACTTTAATGAAGACATCGATAACAAATAGGTCATTTACCAAGAGATATTTCGACAAAAATTTTAACCTAGATGCAGGCAGAAAAACTGGAACATTATTCATGCAGAGCCTCAGTATTTATCGAATAATTTAAGCTACAGACCTCCAAATGACATGATGCAAAACCCAACAGATAACTAACCCACTTATATACATCTTTGCTGAAGATCACATTGGCAAATAAAGATGTTATCTTGGAGTTTAAACATAAAACCTTTGGTTCATAAAAACTGCCAGAATCTCACTTGAGTTACAAACAACACTTCGGAAAATTGACTCTAACTCATAATACAGACCACAAAACAACATGAACTTTATCTCATCACAAAGCTAAAAAATAGACCTATAAGTTTCATGAAGATTAGATTTTCATTTGAGCACATTAATACATGATAAACAAGTCAAACACAAAATAAAGACAAGCTATTGGGTTTTTAATAAAAACTGCTTGCTCGACAATTTTGCAAAAATCATAACTTATTCGTTTCAAATTGGAATCACGTGATTTTAAAGCCCAGAGAAAGCCAACAGAAAATGTTACATATCATATGAAGACCAGATTTTCTTAAAACGAGTATTTCATGGTCATTACAGCAGTACCACAGAAAAATAAAAATCACAGTATTTCATGGACTTCATTTATATAATCCCAAATCCAAAATAACTTAACGAAACCAAATCAAAGCATCATATAACTACCATAAGACGCATATAACAAAAGAGACGAGTCACTACCAGCATGTTCGGTTAATCACTTCAACTCATTATTCAAATAAACTCATACTCTCATCACATAAAACGATTTATTGAACCCTAGTCATGCAATAACCATCAAGTTCAATCATATCACTAATAACACATAAATAAACGGAAGGGGAATCGAGCCTCGGTGTCATTATCGGGAAAGACACTCGAAAACGAGTAGAAAAGAGGCTATACGGGGCTGAACGTGCGCGTGCGGGGACACGTCGGGACACGCGACCAAGAAGTGAGCGACTAGCGGCGAATTGGAACTCACCAGGACCTGCGCGCGGGAATGAGCATGCGACGGGGCAGCGACGTGCGATTGCTTCAGCGGGAGAACGATGGTGACGATGATGGTTCACGCGACGACAAAGGAACGCCGGAAAAAGGGGACTCGCCGATGGTGTTGGTGATGGAGTACGCTGGTAGTGATGGATTTTTAGGATTTTTCCTTCAAAGTCTAATCATAAGAGATGAGAGGAAGAAGCGTACGAGAGAGGAGGGAGCAGATGTGGTTTGCGGTGTGAGGGAGTGGAGAGGGATGGGTTCAAATAGAGTCTAGGTCTTGGAGTCCTCTAGGTCTAGGAATTACCATTTAGGGTGCAAGACGGAGGGCTGGAGTGGCTCCTTAGGGTCCTTAGGGTCCGTAGAGGTCTGGTCCTTTGACCATAAATTTAATTCCCAAAGGACTTAGGAAAAATCAAGGAAAATTATGAAATCCAATGCAATAGGGCGTCGGGATTGCAAGGCACTCGGGCCGGGTTCACTAGGTTCCAACTGGACCGAATTGGTCCACAATGGGTCAAAATATTATGTGTTCGAGGTTTGGGTCGAAACGGCTAAAAAACGGATTAAAACGGATTTAAGTCGGTTTACGCGATTAAACCAAATATTGCTGAATTTTTTTTTTAAAAAAATTATATCATATAAATCTTAAATATTCTAACGCATATGAATAACATGTAATCATCTAATACTACATATTTTAGCCACTTAGCAATTTAAATAATATGCAATAATCTAATTAATAATAATGGCAATATAATAATATTTATCTGAAAAATTCATTATTCAAACGGATTAGATTCGCCTTATGCGATTAAACCGAAGTCGCCGAAAGATGAACATTATGGATTGTTTGAGTTTCAAGTAGACATCGCGACCAATACTGTAATGCCCCGTTTGATTATGAATTATTTGAGTTTATTATTTATTATCTCTATTATAATTATTATTATTATTAATTGCCTAATTATCATTATTGTTATTATTATTATTTATCATTATTATTATTACTTGTCTAATTGCCACAATTATTGTTAATATTATATTATTACTATTATTATTATTATTTGCCTATATGTCTAAATTGCTTAATTGTAATTATGTGGTTAAATGATTAATTATTAAAATATTATTATGTGTATTATATATAAATATATAGATATCCCGGTTTTTATTTTAATTATTGTTCGATCAAACCGATCTTCAACTATCGTAAAAAATGAACCGAGACACCGGCCCGAATGCACACCGTGAGCACGCCCCAGGACCCGACTCTCTCTCTCTCTCTCTCTCTCTCTCTCTCTCTCTCTCTCTCTCTCTCTCTCTCTCTCTCTCTCTCTCTCTCTCGGTTAGCTTGAAGGGAAAGTTTTGAGGAAAACCCTAGTATTATAAAGGGTGAGAGAACCATTAGCAGATTTCACGATTCCCTCAGCTCATTCTTCTTTTTTTATCTCGCAGTTATTTTTCCCAACTTCTCTCGCATAGCATCGTGCGCTACCAACAGATAAGAAACAAAAACTCATCTGTTATCACTCCCTCACCCTCTCGCGATCTGCCAACAGAGAATAGAACTCCCTCTCGTAAATCACTCTCGTCCGTTCCCTTTTCAATTTTTCCGATCACCATCATCATTGTTCATCGCACCCTCATGCAGTAGGCATCGCCAATCACCCCGTTGCTGCTAGTCGCTCATCGTCCATCCCATTCTCATAAGCATGCAGCTGTCGGCCATCACCAGACCTGAGCAGGCCCGAACGCATGCCTCCATCAACAGCCCTGCTCCATCGTCGCTCGTGTCCCTGTTTTTTTTGGCGAGCCCTTCCTCCATCAAGGATCGTGCTCAGCTGCTAGCCACCGCAAGGACTCCATTGTCACGCCTCTCGTCATGAGCATCTCCCCAGCAGGGCCCTTGTTGCATTCCCGCTCACCGTGTTTCGTCGGCGATCCAAACGAAGTTTTCGAGCCTCCTCGTTTTGGTCGAGCAAAACCAGCAAGTTCCCGCTATCCGTGGGCACCTCCACGATCATTTTCCGACGTCCCTAGCGAGCCGGAACAGCCCCGCAGGACTACGTACACACACGCCCCGCGAGCCATAGTTGTCGAGCCCATCGGTGCACGCGTACGTTGTTGGAACCCATGAGGATCTCGATATGCACAAATCACAGACAAACATTCAACATAAACCTATGCGCAGCGGATCTAAAGGTTTGATGAAGAAAACTTACTGCTTAAAATTTATGTAGATCTGGCTGGCCCGGACAGATGACCGTAAATCAAATCTTCTCGGAATCGAACAAACTTGACCAATCCAGAAAGCTGACGTCAGGGCGAAGTCAACGGTGTTGACCGATCGGAAAACGGACCTTCAACGCGCTCTCACGCGCGCGAGTGACTCCCAGTAGCAGCGAACTTCCGGCGGCGCGTGTGGGCGCGTGCGGCGGCTTGCGGCGGCGATCTCGACGGTGATCTCTTCGTCTCGTCGTCCTGGTCGTCGTGGTA
>CACSLK010027813.1:4184308-4214532 GCA_902706635.1 Striga hermonthica | reverse complement strand
TTAGTATAAAACGAACATCCCTCTCTGGGATCCTGTTCAATGCATAAATGTACTAGCGCAACTAACCGGTCAAGACAAACCGTACGGTTGACACTACAACCGTTTCGATGGGTTGTTCAATTCCATCTAGGTTGTGAACCAACGATTCTTGTTTCGCAAGTAACTGATATAGTGATCTTCGGTACGCCCGATGATGACCCACTTATCTACATGCAAAACAACAGAACGTGGAACTTATTTAACCAAACATAATTCTCATTCATCAAGGAATAACAAGTGTAAAATCCACTAAAGCAAAGCTTAAGTATATAACACCAACATACGTTCCGTTCAATCTCGTTCGGCCCTTTCCATTGATCATCTATCATACCTTTTCCCGAGAACGGTACCGAACCTCGAATTCCCCTTTTGTTTATTCGCGTTTTAGAGCGTTTAAGATAATGCGTTATTTAGGGATCGTATTTTGCATTTACGTGATAATTTATTGTTTAATTATAGATCATTGAAAAACCCTAGTTTAAGTTCGTGTATGTCTATGGATAATAGAACCTTGTTGATTCCTTGGCCAAGCCTTGGACGATTTCGATGATTATTGAGTCGTTTATGAATTCGAAATGTGAATAGCTGCTGAATTTTAATAAATTCATGATAAATTGTATGATGCTCCGATTTCCATGAAATTTTATACGTGATGTTATGTGTTGATACTACATGTCGTGTAAAAATTTCAAAATTTAATTCCATCTGTAGCTATTTTACTTAATTATTTTGATTTCTGAGCAGAATCGTATAAATTTCATATAAAATCGAATTATGCTCCAAAACTGAATTTTGAATATGTTGTTCCTCTGTTATGTTTGTATGTTGAGTATAAATTTAATAATTTTTTGACATAGTTTGCTAGGGTAAATAATTATTTGTAGTTTTCTACTGAACCTCGTTTTAATTATGATAAATCGATTAGTCGCTATAAATTGCTGAAAATTTGTGAGCATGCTCTTCTTATGTTGTATTACTTGGCATAAAAGTTTTAGAATTTATAGGTTCATTATGATAGGTTTTTAACTAAAACGATTTTTCTGCTGAATATAGTTAGATTTTTTGTAATTTGTGTGATAAGTGTTTAAAGCTGGGATGTTTACATGTTGGTATTCATATGTTGTAGCTGCTTGTGTAAAAATATAAAGGGTTAACTCGTTTCAGCTTTGAAATTTTGCTCATATTTGCTGAAAACTTTGTTGAATTTTATAAAACTGTGTGTTTTGAGTTAAAGTGGTTTTGCTAAGTCCAACGAGGTGGATTTTATGTTAAAGTTTCAGAACCTAACTCATTCGCTTGCCTGACTATCTTGAAATGGTGTATTTGCCCTTAATTGGTTTCGAGTCGAGTCCAAGTGTTCCAATGTCCACAGAACTCCACGAACGACTTAGTATAATCAAGTTCGACTATGTATGTTTTGTGTGCTTCTTCTAAGGTCAAGATATGATATTGATTTCAGTATCTTGACTTATTGTAGGTGCTTGACGAGCCGAGCTCGCCGCGTACCCTTTATGGTTTGTGTTTATCACTCACTTTCGACCAGGTGGTTATTATTTGAAATTTACTTGCCGTAAATATTATTTAATGATTGTGGTATGATCAATGTATGCATGTGAATCATGTAGCCTTCGATGTGAGCTGTACCGGCCGTCGAACAGTTATCCCCGTAGCTATAGAACGTACCCGTTGGGTAGACTCCCTTGAGAGTTGTAAGACCAGGGCGTAGGTGCCTCGGCTGGTGATCCCCATTTGAAAGGCCAAGGGCCATCGGGGTGGTTTTACTCCTACTGGCTAGGCACTCGATGTGAGGCCTAGGGCCATTCGATATATAGCCGACAGTAGTCTATTGATATAGGTGTGCACATGAGTCTTATTATTGATTATTGAAGGGAGATTGGAATTGATAATTGTTCCGTATACATGCTGCGACCATACCTGATTTATTATGTATTACTGTTATATTATTGTGATGTTTACTGCATAGTGGTGAGCACTATGGTTTCAATTTGTGCTCACCTCCACCTGCTCTTCATGGATGCAGGTTAGTAAGAGCGGTCACGGCGGAGGGATGCGAGTGGTGGTCTATTATTGATTATTGCTTCCGCCTATTGAATTGTCTTATGATATTATTGCATTTTAGAATAATGGATATTGGATTAACGAGAATTGAATTATTGTTAAGGTGATGCTCCTTAGATTCTTTTGAGGATTTATGATTGTTTAATTGAAGAATGATGATTGATGATTGAGAATTGCAAATATTGTTGATTATTGATAATCGCTTTTGAAAATGAGTAACGCCTCAAGTGATATTAAAATAAATTTTGAAAATATTATCCTGATTTTCGGGAAATAAAAGTGGGGTGTTACAAATACAATAGATATAATCTGATAAATAAAATTCGATAAATAGAAAAATCAAAGAAAATTTATTAATCAAACTGGGCGCTATCATCCACGCGATTATTGTGTGTGAACAGAAGAGATATTTTCTTGTTGAGTCTCATTCTTCTCTGTTCAAATCGGTCGTGATTATTCGGGAAGATTATCCTCGCACATTCGTGCATATCTCACTTCTGTTTCCTTTATCTCGGCCATAACAATTCTTCTTTTCCCATATGCATTCAAACTTTATCCCTCTCATAGCAGCTCTAGTTCTCTAAAAAAAATAATATAGAAATCGCGTACGACAAGTTCCTGCCATCACCGACCTCCGAGCAGGCCAATTCCCGGCGACCACCATCACCGTTGTCCGCTCTCAGAAACCCATTCTGGTCGTCACGATGAAACCAAAACGGCCCATGTTCGAGTTTTTCCGTTCAGAGCCACTAATTCCGACAAGACTTTCCCACATCCGCCATTTGTTGAGAACTCCACTTTTCGGCAAACCGCCCGCACACAACAGCTTCCCACGACCAGCGAGCAGCCGTCGGACCTCAAGAACTGCAGCAGCCGCCTATTTTCGGGCAGGCGATGATCGGTTGTCGTTCGTGGAATTCTCGGTTCTCCCGTTATCTGACCCGTTTTTCTTTTGATAGCTCGTAGATTCTCGAAGACGGGTAACTTTTTCGAACCCTCTCGTTATTTTATCTGTGCTCGTATATCATGATGTTAGATATATATCATGCTCGTCGATCGAATCCTTGTTTGAAATCGGTTTAATTGTCAGTTCGTATGTTTGTTATTTATTTCATATGTTCGTGGATTATTTGGGGATGATTGAAACTCTCGATTTCGTAAAAACAAGTATCGTAATGTTACTGTGATTATTTCGGTTTGTTTCGAAGACTCGATATTATTGTTTCGAGTTGTCGTTATACTGTTCGTTTGTTTTTAAAACCGTGTATTGTCGTTTCATTTTCGAACCATTAAATTTCGGTTTTATAAACTGTCGAAACTCAGAAAATCATTTTTCTAATAAAAGCTTTATGTGCTCGAAATCGAAATTGAGAATCTATTCTAACGCCCCGTTTGTTTATGAAGTATTTGGAATTATTTATTATATTTATTGTTGCTTTATTATTATTATTGATTGTCCAAATATTTTTAATTGTTTATTTGCCTAATTGCTTATTATTATTAATTAAATAAATATTAATGTGTGTACTATATATATATATATATATATATATTATGTCCGTTTTTTTTTTTTATTATTGTCGTGAGGAACCGAGCGTTCAAAAACGTACAGATTAAACTGAGAAGTCCCGGCCCGTGTCAATGAACCGCACGCCCCGCGCCCGTGAGCTTAACCGGTCAGCCCCTTTCTCTTTATTTTGTTGCTTGATGGCTAAGTTAGAGAGATTAATTTAACCTAGCAGTATAAATATTAGAGAACCCTCTCCCTCTGCTCGATCATAAACTCCCGCAGCTTTCTCGTCATTATTCTCTCGTTGTCGCACAAGAAAGGAAGAACTATGCTGCCTTATCTCTCTCGCAAATTTCGATCATCACCATCTGTCATCTCTCTCTCGCCATCATCTCGCACCATCATCAACGCCGATCATCATAATCATTTACGTCGCTAGCAGAATCCTTCCCCTCGCATTTTATTTTTTATTTTTTTAAAAAAGGGGGAATGATAGAAGGAATGAGAAGCCATCGCTCTAATATGCTCTCTCTCTCAAACAAACGTGCACCATCCGCAATTCTTGGCGAGTCCCTTTTTCCTGGCGAGCCCGTTCCATTGCCGAGTTCTTGCTGTCGCGAGCCTCCCCTCTCTGCGAGCCCCACACGAAGGTCCTGCAGCCCTGTTTCTGTCGCAATTGCAGTCCCGGGCCACCATACGACGCCGCTTTTAGCCAGCACTGACCCTGTTCTCGCGCACCGGCGACCACAGCGAGGAGCCAGGCCAGAGTTCAGTCTCGTGGGTCATCCTCCATTGTCGCAGGCAGCCTTCCCTGTTCACCGTGTTCCGTCGGCGAGCCAAACGTAGTTGTCGAGCCCCATCGGTGCACGCGTACAGTCTCTTAAGCCCCGTTCGGCCCTTTTCATTGCTCGTTTAGCGTACCTTTTCTCGAGAATGGTACCGAGACTCGATTTCCCCTTTCGTGTAATCGCGTATTAGAGCTTTATTGGTATTATGCTTGTTAGGCTTATTAATTATGTGTTTTTGTGGGATTTTATTGATTATTGTAAGATCATGTAAAATCCTATCGAAAACGTGTAGGGCTGTCGATTTTGGGACTTGGATGAATCCTTGGCCTTATGGAAAAGGCCTTGGACGAAAATGTGTTGTTTCGAGTCTTGTGTGGATTTTTGTAAGTCGACTAGCTGCTGAATGTTGTTAAATTCATCATAAAACGCCTGTTGCTCCAAATGAATTGATTTTTGATATGTGATATCCCCTAATGATTATGCATGCCGTGTAAAAGTTTCATGATTTAATTCCAACTGTAGCTATTTTTAATAATTATTTTGATTTCTAGGCAGAATCTTGTAAATTGCATAATAAATCTATTTGTGCTACAAAATGGCTGAATTTTGAATATGTTGTCCCCATGTCATATTTGGATGTTGTGTTAAAATTTTATAATTTTTGAACTACGTTTGCTAGGGTAAATAATTATATGTAATATTCTGCTGAACCTTGTTTTAATTTTGTCTAATCTCTCCCTTGCTGTAAATTGCTGAAATTTGGTGTGCATACTCCTGTTATGATGTAGAGAGTGGCATAAAAGTTTCAGAATTTATTATGTCCATTATTATATATTTTTAATTAAAATGAGTTCTCTGCTGAATATTGTCCGAATTTCTATAAATCGTGAGTCTGATGTTTGGAGCTGGAAATTTTATATGTTGATCCCCACATGCAGTAGTTTCATGTGTAAAAATTTCAAGTTTTAGCGCATTCATTAGGTCTAACTATGAATTTATGCTTCTTTTTGCTGAAATCTTGTTTTAATTTTATAAAATCGAGTGTTTTGAGTTAAGGGCTGAAACTTGGTTATATTGTTATATATAGTGGTGTGAATTTTGTGTTAAAATTTTAGAGCTTAATTCATTCGTTAGCCTGACCATCTTTAATTTAAGTGTTTTCTCCATGATTGGTTTCGAGTCGAGTCTAAGTGCTAGGTCCCTAGTGTTCCAATGTCCACAAAACTCCACGAACGACTTAGTTGAATTTAGTTCGACTAAGTATGATTTGTGTATTCCTTTTGAGGTCAAGATAGGTGTTGATTGTATTATCTTGGCTTATTGTAGGTGTTTGAGGAGTCGAGCCTCAGCTTACGTCACTACTTGTTGTGCTTTTGCTTTTCCAAGATACCAGGTGGGTTTTATCTAAATTTGCTATGCCGTATATGTTTACGTTTATGTTGGGTTGGTATAATCTAAATATGTACGTAAACCATGTAGCCTATCTGCGTGAGTCGATTCGGTCGTCGGTACGGTTGTCCCCGTCGATGTAATACGATTGTCCTTGCGAGGCAAGTCTCACTAAGACCTAATGAAAGGCCGTGTTCGTAGCGTGGCACATACCCCCACCGTTAGGGTAATGAATCCCCTTTCCGTGGCTAATGAAAGATGTGTACACAGGGGTAGTATGTTATGTTGTGTTGTGTTGTGATATAGAGATGTGACAGAATAATTGATTTATGTTCATGCAACGACCATACCTTCTTTACATTGTTATTGTAACACCCCGCCTAAACTTACTAAAATCAGAGTAAATTTTTCGCGCTATAAATAGAAAGTACTGATTTAATTTTCGAAACCTCATATTAATTTTTCGAAAATACTTTTACTTTATTATGCGGGATGCTACTCAACTTTAATCTTAAATCTTTAATCTTTAATATCTTTAAACTATTAGGCATGCAACCGAGGATAATCCATTATTCTAATAAGGCGCCATGAACATCTCAAGATTTAAGCATGTATAAATACTGAAATACTAGTTTGAAATTCTGAAATACAGTTCTAGAATGCCGAAGCAAATATAGGTTCAAACATCAAGGGCATACAAGCAATCAATGAAACATAACTAAGGCATAAATAAATCGAAAAATACAAAACATAACATAACACAAAAATCCTGACTGATGACCACCACCACATCCGGCTCACGCTCCACGCGGGACTCCATCACCTGAAAAATAGGGTAGTGGGGAGGCGTGAGCACAAAGGAATCAAGGGTGCTCCGCCGGGATCGGCACTGAATACTCAGCATAATTAATAACAAATTATGAAATCAACATATATATGAATAAACTGGTCTGACTATGGGACTAACGGTAAACCGGTACTCATGTGCACATTCTGGGGGTCCCCTCCTACAGAAATCCAGTCTGGGCATCGCCCACTCATCTGGACGCTAGACTTAGGACGAGCCCTAATCACACACATCCAAGTCATAACTGATATACTGAAATATTGACCAAGACGGGATCACTCATCCGTCTCGATCCTTCAATTTAATCACATATAGACCTCGAACATGGTAAATTATCAAAAGCGATCAAATACACAGTACATGGTCCCCACCTGGAAACTGGCGAATGCAAATGCTGAAATATTTGAAATGGGTAGCTGACGGAGGCTCGACTCTTCTCAAGCTACAAAGTATATTAAGTGAAATATTCTAAGTAAAGAGCTTGGAATAAAACTTAAATTTTATTATCTGATCTGTATGTTCGCTCACTCTACTTTAAAATCATTTTAGGGATTTACGAGATGATTTTGAAAATATTATTGTGTTTGAGGCATTCTAGAGTTCTCTAAAATAGTTCTAAGTCTGGAACTAAAATCTGACTGAATCTCATATGACTGAAATCTAAACTATATCTGGATCTTTAATCTATCTGGAATCTTAACATTATCTGAAATCTTAAATATATTTGAAATTCTATCTGAAATATATATATATATGAAGTTCTATCTCTGAAATTCTATTTGAAATATATATATATATATTTATATATATATATATATATGAAATTCCATCTCAAAAATTCTATCTAAAATATATATCTGAAATTCTATCTAAAATTTCTCGAACCGTCCGGACTGCCCAGACTGATTCGGTTGAACTGAAATTCTCTGCGAACCATCCGGCCTGCCCGGACTGGTTCGACTGAACTGGACCGACGGCTCACTCAGAGCCGGTCGATCATTCACTTGACTATGTGCAACTCGGTTCGACCGTGGTCCGAGTTCGGCGTGGCAACTCGGGCCGACACGAACTCGACTAACATGGCTTAGCCGATGCACGGGTTTGAAACGGTGCCACGGTCACTGACGCACGAGCATTCTTGGACCACGGCTGACAAAAACGGTGCGTAGACGGAAGACAGATGGACTCGGTGCACGGGCACGCACTCGGTGGTTTGACTCGGACTCGGTGCACAGGCACGCACTCGGTGGTTCGGCTCCAACGGTCGGACGAGAGTCGAGCACGTGTGCGGGACGACGATACGCATTACGAATTAATGGTACGATGGCTAAAAATTATCCGAATGGTACTGGGGTTCAGTCAATTATAATCGGACCCGCAAAAATACCCGGTTATTAGAACCGGATAAAACTAGGGTTTTTGATTCTCGAAAATTCTAACTCATTTTAAGCTAATATTTAAATCACTAATTTCTATGTGAATAATATGGATTTTTATCCATCAACTGCAGCTAAAATCATATCCGGCTAACTTTTCTAAAATATCGTGTTCCTCGGGTAAAGTCCCGATTTTTTTAAACTAAGCCAAACAACATCCAAAATTCATGAAAATCGAAACGTAACATCCTCAACATAAACGTGATCTACGATCAAAATAACAAGTTTAAAGTCAACCCCTAGACTAGTCAACTCAAAATCACTACGACCGGTCAACACCTTTGACCGGCTCGTTTGCCTATCAATCGAATTTCAAAAATTCTCAAATTCGCACCTAAGCCTCAAGACAACGCAACGAATTTAATGGTATTTATTTCAACATTTTATTGCAATTATTTAAAAAGTCCCGAAAAATAGCTTTAAGCTCGTATGTCCCGTTTTTTCCAAAATCGCTCAAATCACATATCATTTTTCTCTTATCTCATTTATATCATTTAGTCTAAGCCATAAAATTTGAGTTTTAGTTATTATACCTTAAAATATTCTAAACGAGCGGATCGGGATAAAGCACGAGTAGATCGGGCTAGAAATGGGTCAAAGGAGCCAAATCGGTTCAAGCTAGGGGCTGTGGGCCGGATCTGGAGTTACTAGGGTCGGATATCGGGCTGAGAAAGTTGGAAACGGGCCGAAAATGCTGCTGGTCGGGTCCCTAAGCTATAGCAACGCGGAGGAGCTGTTTTTTTGGCGATTTCTCACCGGAATCGGGCCTGGGACGGTGGTTTCAAACTGAACCGCCGGCTAAGAGGCAGGAACCGGGCTGGACACGAATGTTGGTGATGGGAACGAGCTGTCGACGTCAAGGGTCGTGAGCAGGAGCTAAAATCGCGCTGCTACAGTGACGCTGAAAAGCTTCAATGGTGGTGGCGCGTGGAGGTGCTGGTGCGCGTAGAAGGGTCGCGCTCGTCGCTATGTACGGACGTCGGAGCAGAGGTGAAGGCGAGCTCGCCGGATCTGTAAGCTGGTGGTCGCGGCTTGGTCGGAGGACACACGAAGGTGAGCTGCTCGGTCGCGGGCTTGTAGCTGCGGCTCGACGTGACTCATCGTGAACGGCGAGCTGGACTGACTGAGACGACGTGGTGGCTGCGGGTCTATGTCGCCGAAAAACAGAGCTGAGCAGTGGCGGCTGGAGCTTGCTGCGGGTCCGTGTTTGGCTCGCTGCGGGTCGCCGGCGGGAAACACTCGCCGTGGGGAGCTCGCCGGGAAGGTCTCACCGGAGTTGTGGTGGTGGTCGACCGGAGAAGATGTATGGTGGTGGTGGAGAAAGATGTTGAAGAAGAAAGCTTGGAGAAGACAATGAATAGTGTTTTTTTTGGATTGGATAAGGTATTGCTTTTTGTGTGGTGTGAAAGGGGAATATTATATTTATAGATGAGGAAAAAGCTAGGGCTTCCTGTCTTGTCGGGCTATAAAAATTGGGCCCAATCGACTTGGGCTCGATTATAAAATACTACTCGGGCTCGGAATATAAAATACTACTGGGGTCGATAATTTAATTCGACTAAGTCTAAAAATGTCAAGATTTAAAATAGTTGGGCCCGGTAATTAAAATAATTAGGCCGATTTGTCCAAATAAAAATAGCTCACTTAAATGGGCCCGGAAATTGAGCTCGCTAAGGAATTAAATAAATTCCCGAATTTTCTGGTACTCGATTAAAAATAATTTATCGAGGCTTAGACTTAGGATTTTTATCTCGTTTTTGAGAAATAAATCGAACGTTCTCTCCATGGTTTAGACTTTAAACTAATTACTCAATTTACTGCAAATAATAATAATAAATGCATCAAATAAGGAAACTGCTTATTTATGGAAATAAAGTCGAGCTCCGTAAATAGTAACTAATATTCTGGGCGTTACAATCTATTCTCTTTAAAATATTTCTGTCCTCGGAAATGCTAAAACTAAACATAAGTCCGACTTGATTAGAAACTAGGAACCGAAATGTACATATTACTAATCAGAACTGAAACTATGGGTATCATGCGTGGATCTCATCCTCTCGCTCCTAAGTGGCCTCAGCCTCGCCGGAGGAGTTATGGCCAGCTGTCTTGCTTATTCACTGAGAAAATGTCCTTCTTCGGGAGTTCGAGCGGCTACAGCTAGAGGCAGTGGAGTCGACTTCGATGGCCGGTGGTATGTTGAGCACTTTGGTCGTGGGACCAACTCTTCGGGAGAGAATAGTCGCTGAGCAGCCGAATGATCATTTTCTCTGTCGAATGAGGGATTTGGCGTCTAGCGGTCAGATAGGTGGTTTCGCAGTCGCAACCGACGGAGCATTACTCTTTGAAGGTAGACTTTGTGTTCCGAAGGTGTCGGAACTGCGGAGGGAGATTTTGAGAGAGGCCCATAGTGCCCCGTACACCATCCATCCTGGTAGCACGAAGATGTATCAGGACTTGAGGAAGTCTTTCTGGTGGCGTGGCATGAAGAGGCAGGTAACAAAGTTCGTGAATGGGTGTCTGGTGTGTCAGCAAGTGAAGGCTGAACACCAGAAACCGAGAGGATTGTTGCAGCCCCTTGAGGTTCCCCTGTGGAAGTGGGAGCGCATCACAATGGATTTCTTGGTGGGATTGCCGAGGTCGAGGACCGGGCATGACTCTATTTGGGTGATTGTGGATTGCCTTACGAAATGTGCCCACTTTCTGCCAGTCCGGACGACTATGAAGGCTAGTGAGTATACCGAGTTGTTTGTGGCTGAGATCGTTAAGCTTCATGGAGTGCCTGTGGAGATCGTGTCTGATCGAGACGCGAAGTTCACTGGCCAGTTCTGGAAGACTATGCACCAAGCCATGGGGACGAGGTTGGAGTTCAGTACAGATTTTCATCCTCAGACAGATGGTCAGTCGGAGCGGACGATCCAGTACTTGGAGGATATTTTAAGGGCTGTGGTCTTGGATCGGAGCCTAACTTGGGAGTATGCCCTTCCATTAGTCGAGCTGACCTACAATAATAGCTACCACTCTTCGATCAAGATGGCCCCGTACGAGGCTTTGTACGGACGTAAGGTCCGGACTCCTTTATATTGGGATGAGGTTGGAGAGAGGAGGATTATGGGTCCGGAGTTTGTCCAGAGTACTGCGGCGACAGTTGAGGAGATCCGGAAGACCATCAGGGCTGCCCAGGAGAGGCAGAAGGTTTATGCCGATCGGAAGAGGCAAGAGCATGTGTATGCAGTCGGTGATCATGTCTTCCTGAAAGTTTCACCCATGAAGGGTGTGATTCGCTTCGGGAAGAAGGGGAAACTTACACCTCGCTATATCGGGCCATTTGAGATCCTTGCTCGAGTCGGGGACTTGGCGTATCTGCTAGCTTTACCACCGGATTTGTTGAGGGTGCACGATGTGTTTCATGTCTCGATGTTGCGGAGATATGTGCATAATCCTGACCATGTGGTGGACTTCGGTGAGCTGTAGGTCGAGCGAGAACTTACTTATGAGGAGGTACCGACAGCCATTTTTGACCGGAAGGTCCATCAGCTGAGAAACCGGGCAGTGAGTTTAGTGAAGGTGCGGTGGAGTCGACACGACGAATCCGAGGCGACATGGGAAAAGGAGGACGATATTAGGAGGCGTTATCCGAACTTCATGTTTTGAGTTTCCCTTGGTATATTTTTTTTAGTGCTCTCTAGTTGCTTTGTTTTCGAATTCCGATGGCGGAATTCCTTTTAAGGTGGGTAGATTGTAGCGCCCCGTTCGATTTATAGAATTTCTCGAATTATTCTATTTATCGAATCTCAATTTTGAGATTATATTTAATATTATTATATGGATACTGTGATTATATAGCTCGTTCAATTTTATTTTATCAATCGTCGTTTGAATTTTCGGTTTAATCGCGTAAGCCGAATTGTTGTTCGTTTGAATTCGTTTTAGAACCCTTGCGACCCGAACATCAAAATGAATCAACAAGACATTAATACTATTATATTACCATCTCTGTAATAGTATTTTTATCCATAAAAACCGAATTAGAGGAGGAAAAATTGATTGTCGTCAAATTCTTTGGTTTTCAATTATTGTCGGATTTTAAGTCCGATTTCGGTTCCGTAAAATTTATTTTCTTCTCAATCCTTTTAGTAAGCATCAAAAATGAAGTTAATAAGTTTTGTTCAGCCATTTTAAGTACCAAAACCGAATCCATACTCATGCATGAGTTAGAGAACCATGTTACTCTCTTTAGGCATCATGTGTTGGTAAAATATTAGTTTTAGGTTTAGATGGGATCTAGATCTTATGTCTTCTCTTATCATGTTCTTGTGTTTTATTAATTAGCTGTATTAGACCATTAAAAACCTGAATAACTTGAGCAAATAGAGAGAAAATCGGATTTCAAGCAAGATAGGGAGAGAAGTAGAAGAACCGAGCAACACCTCTTTCATTTCTCCACATTTTTGTTTTCTTGAAGGAGGTAAGGTTCCTCTGTTATGACTTCAAGCAATTATTTTCTGAAAATTTGTTCTTCATATGAAATATAGTTCGTCTTGTTAGCTTTCTCTAGCCTTTGAAATTTCATGAATCCGAGTTATATCGAGTGAGTTATTATTTTTATAAAACGAGTGCGCAAGCAATTTTTTCTGGAACCGGCAGTATGAGTCTATATAATGTTTGGCCTGTTTATGGTATCATAATGTGATTTACTAAATTTGTAGTCTTCATAAAAGTTACAGTTCTGTTGATTAGCTTTCTAATGAGATAGGATTCATGCTGAGTTGATATCTATAGCTCGAGTTGTGTTCATATGATTGTAGATATACATGAAGTAGGGTTTTACTCTTTGGCAGAAAACTGATGTTAAATGTTAGTAGATTTTACACCATCTTAAAGACCTTATCTACTTTTGTGTTCTAAATGACAGTTGTAGGGCTATCTCTTAGCTTTCTAAGAATACTATAACCATGTAATTTAGAGGTTGGTAACATGATTAAGAAGATAAATACTGAGGTGCTGTTTATATCATACCTTAGTCTCGGGCAGACTTTATGAATCCAATGTTTTATATCCAAACTCATTTATAAAGTGATTTTTGCCAATGTAGTCTTCAGCAAAGATGTAGACATTTGAGTTAGCTATCATTTAGTTTTTGAATCTCATTAAAAACATGTCTGTAGCTCCAGTTATCTATTAAATACTGAAATCTGGTCGGCTACAAGTTCTCGATTTTTGACTGCTACTCAGTTTTGAATGTTTGATGATTTTTTTCCTAGTACACGACCTTATTTGCTTTCGGTGTCTTCATAAGAATTGTAGATACATGTGTTAGGATTTTAGTGCAACTTGAATCATATTCATCCGAGTTTTGTACTGAAAGTTATGTTGATTTCAAAAATGCTGCCCGGTTTAAGTTTTTAAAAACGTACATTGTATTTTTAGAAATGGGATTTCCTTGATTAAATGATTATGTGAGCTTGGTGATTGTTATGATTAGTTGTTCATGTGTTGCATAGTCATTTATAGGACTATTTTAATAAATATAGGTGCTTGACGAGCCGAGCTCGCCGCCTACCCGTTATTGTTGTGCTTTCGCTTGTTATCGTCCAGGTGGGTTTACTTATAAAATTTGCTATACCGTATGTATTATAATTAATGTTGGATTGGTATGATCTAAGTATGCATGTAAACCATGTAGCCTATCGGCGTGAGCCGATTCGGCCGTCGGTACGGTTGTTCCCATCGATGTAATACGGTTACCCTTGCGAGGTAAGTCCCTTAAGACCTAATGAAAGGCCGTGTCCGTAGCGTGGCACGTACCCCCACTGTTAGGGTAATAAATCCCCTTTCCGTGGCTAATGAAAGATGTGTACACAGGGGTAATATATTGTGATATGATATGGGGATGTGATAGGTAATTGATTTATGTTCATACTGCGACCATGCCTTCTTTACATTATTCATTATTGTGCTATACGTGCATAGTGGTGAGCACCTCGTTTTCATCTTGTGCTCATCCCCTCCTGCTCTTCACGGATGCAGGTTAAGCAGGTGTCGGGTGACGAGGAAAGACGAGTGGGTCGATCTATTGATTATGCCTATATATTTCGCTTCCGTTAGAATAAATGAGGTCTTGATTGAACCTTTTATGTTGAGGCTTGTGAAAATTTTATTAAAAACTTATGACTTGTTTTGATTTTGGGAATACTTGATAGACCCTTGTTTATGATGTTTGGTTTTTATGAGGTTTGAATATTTCATGTTGAGTATTTTGTCATGTGATATGATTTGGGTTAATGAAAAACTTGTGAAAACCGGGTAATGAATCCCCGTGAGCCCAGATAAGACTTGGGTTATGAAAAATGTTGTTTAACACCCGTTAGATTTCGAAAATGATCTCGAAAAATTATTTACTGATTTTTGGAGAGTCCGAAATTTCTTTAAAATCAAAGTGGGGTGTTACATATATATCTAACATGTGATATACGAACACGACCGGAATAACCAGTAGGTTCAGAAAAATTACCCATCTTCGGGAAACTACGAGCTCGGTTAAAGGAATCGAACGAAACGACGGGAACAAAGTTCCGCCAGAAAAGACGGCTGGAATTCTTCTCGAGACGCCGAAGGTGAGCTCAAAATAAATGATCGGGACCTCGAAATATTAAATCGACACTACAAGCGGCTTCTCTTCTTCTCGTGCTTTCTCGAAAACACTTCTCGCTAATGTTCAACTCGCTTATCGAGGCCCGACGAAACACCCGAAGTAGACATGAAAATAAGCTTATATATTGAAATCATGGAGAATTAATTTTCTGCTGTTGTTCGATGGTCCTCTTCAAGGTGCGATATGCTGGCCGATTGTGATTCATCAAGTAAAGAATAGTTGCACTGGTTTCTGCATGACTTCACCTCAACAGACTGCTCGACGAGGGTGGTCGGCTGCCCACTGCCGCACGACAGGGATGCTGCTGCTCGATGGATAGGACGTCGGAGAAGAAGGTTCGCGGTGCTGGTTGACCGTCGGGGCGTGGCCATTCACGGCGGCGGTTGCTCCTTGGCGATGGCGGGTGGACGATCTCGGTCTGAGGATTGCAAAATCGAGTGATGAAGGTAACGTCACTGCTGCCCGTCTTCCTCTCCTCCACGTTAATCGCGCATAGCCGGGGTTGGAGCACTCGTCGGAAATAATGGCGTCGCTGGAATTCAGGTTTTCCATTTTTTTTATATATATATGGGGAGGAGAGAAGTGGGCGGGAGAGGGTGGTGGTGAGGTGATCGGTGATTGGAATTAAGAGAGAGAAAGGGACTTCTCTTCCCTTTTTTTACGTGCAGAGTGCGATGGAGGGAGCGAGATATTGGGAGCTGGTTTGAGTTTATGGCATGCGCAATGTATAAAGACGAGAGAGGGAGAACGTGCATTAGAATATTGCGACAAAATCGAAACAAAAATTTGAACGTGCAGATAATGGGCGATTGACCCGGTTTCACCGACGAAGGAGAAGAAAGAATAAAATCTGCAAAAATGAATTTTTTTTTGGACAAAACTTAAGTTATAAAATGGGCAGAAGATGATTAATACATGTGGGCCAAGAATTTTATGTAAATGGGCCAAAATATTTGAAACCAAAATGGCCCAAGGACAATACAAAAATTTAGGCTGAAAATATAGATCACTATTTGGGCCGAGGGTTACTCTTGGTTTGATAATTAAATAATATACGAGGCTCAGTTTAATGCGACCATAAAATTAAATAAACCGATTATATATAATACATACAATAATATTTATTAAATAATAATATAAGAACAACTAGACAATTACGAGCACATAATCACAAAAGAATTTAATAATCGAGCATGAAGAAAATAAAAATGGACAATTAAAATAAATAATAATTCTATAAATAATCTAGAACAAATGGGGCGCTACAATTCTACCCACATTAAAATGAATTCCGTCCTCGGAATTCGAAAACAAAAGAAACTAGCAAACTAAAAGAATACAATGGGACTCAAAACGAGAAGGTCAAGAATCTCCCCCTAATCTCGGCCTCCTTCTCTCAAGTCTCCTTGGACTCGTCATGTCGGCTCCACTGCATCTTCACAAGGCTCACTGCCCGGTTCCTCAGCTGATGGACACTCCGGTCCAAAATGGCCACCGACACCTCCTCATAGGTATGATCTCGCTCGACCCGCAGTTTGCCGAAGTCTAACGCGTGTTCCGAGTAATGCACATATCTACGCAACATCGAGACATGAAACACATCAAGCACCCCTGACAAATCCAATGGTAAAGCTAGCTAATAAGCCAAGTCACCGACTCGAGCAAGGATCTCAAAGGACTAACCGCACACGACAATGGATCCATTTACCCCAAATCAAGGTATACCACACCTCTAGTCACATGACAGGGAAAAATCGAATGGTACTAGCCAGATATTCACTTGATACTCCAAAAAACACAAAACGGCCCACCCATGTTGAGAAATCGCATAACGCAAAACACAACATGCACACACGACCTCAACAGGTCTCATAGTGCCTTGACCGTGAGATCATCGGTCAAAAAATCGTTGTCGATATTAGAGGTATGTTGTAAAAGCTAGGTTTTGCAGATTCTAGCATTTCCAGTTTGATCTGGCCATCATGTTTCAGTCAAAGTACATATGCTTGCAGTTTATTTATTTATGCAATCATACTCCTTGTCTTACATTGAGATAGTGTGGTTCGAAGTGTTTCGAACAGAAAGATCACCTATTGGTTCCTTGTAAGACTAAACTATTCGTTCACAGTCTAGACAGGCAGTGAGACCCCTCTTGGACAAAGACTGTAGTGTATTCTTGATTCAGTTGGTCTTTGACTAGAGAATTAAACTAGCACTTATGTTAGGTGTTGAACAGGACCACTGAATGATAAGATTATGAGACTCACTGATCTTTGTTGTAATCTAGACCTTCAACAATTGATGCGTACTCTTATGCTATAAGATAATATAAAACGGGCATATGTATTCATTACTTGTTTATTTGATTTACCAAGGGTGATCCCTATTTTGCTTGGATGACATACTCGGTATTTTGGTAAATAAATGTTTTTATATGATGTGCCGTTATAAATTATTTACGGTCACTGTGTTCCATTGCGCTGGGTTGATGACGTCCCCAAAATGAGCTCAGGAATGAATATTATGTCAAGCCCTGCAGGCGGATGTGTTATCCAGCATAATGATTAAGGATCTGAGTGGTACTAGTTTCGAAAATGAATAAGAACTTGATTAATTATTTTGTCAGTAATTTAATTAATCAACGGACGTTATATCTTAAACATGGGGAGATAAATCGATCAATTAGATTAATTTATTTAATCAGTGGAGACGAGTTAATTGTAATTCGGAGCTAAATGGGGAGAGCAATAATATTACTCTAGTTGAATGTTTTATTATTTAATTTCAATATTAGGAATTAGATACTTTCATTTGAATTTCATCATTTCTTGTAGTGAATGCACAATAGATGAGAGATAAAATTTAGGAATATCAGTGTTCATTTTTAATTCTCTCAGGTGGGAGCTAGGGGACGATTCTCTCAGGTGGGAGCTTGTTTGTTTTTTCCGATCACCGGCCACATTTTAGGTTCTTCTCCATATTTGATCATGACCTATTCGCTCCTTCTTGCCCTCTCTATCCCTTTTCTCTGTATTCAATCTCCCTCGCATCTAGCTGGTTCTAGGGTTGGGCACAATGCCAGAAAACCCAGATGAGGATCTTTCGAATCAATTGAGAGTTTTTTCCCTCTCAGATAAAGAAGCCACATATATTGATATAGCAAGATCTGATATCACATTAAGTGCGGATGAATGTAGCAGAAGCCTTTTTGGGAAAATTATTGGGGACAGAACAGCAAGCTGGATTGGAGTCAAGAGAACGATGACGAACATCTGTAGACTCTCTCATGATATGGAGATATAGGAACTGAGCCCAAATTACTTCCAGTTCATCTTTCAAAGCAGAGAAGATAAAATGAAGGTGGCCAATGGAATCAACTGGAGCTTTGAAAATCAATATCTTGTTCTCAAGGATTGGAGAACGGGCATCTCAAGTAAGCATCCATGTTTTAATGAGCTTAATTTATGGGTCCAAGTAACAAACACCCCGTTGGACTGGTTAAGCACTGAAGTTGGTTTGAAAATTGGCAAAGTGTTTAAGCAAGTGAAGAATGTGGTTCTTGCCAATGCTGGTAACCATGGAGGAAAATATCTGCGACTGTTAGTTACCTTAAATCTGGAGGAGCCTTTACCTCGTGTAGCTAATATCAGGCTTGAAGAACAAACTGCTCAGGTTGGCTTCAAATATGAGAAACTTTTAAATATCTGTCATTATTGTGGTATGATTGGCCATTTAGACCGCAGCTGCTCAAAGAGAATTACAATCATCAACAACAATTCTCTCAAAGAAGGACAATATGGTGAATTTATGAATGTGTCAGAAGGATTGAAAAGGTTTGATCCTACATCATTAGGTTCTAAAGGAACTCCTCACACAGAGTCTCCCAAAGAAAATGAGCACATGTCTCATCCTCACACATCCTCTCCTCAAGCTGAGACTAGTCAGCAACTCATCCACATTCCTGATGTTACACCTGCCACCCTTAATGAAGGTGATCAAGATTCAGTAGCATCTGCCTCACACTCTCCTGGTAATCAAGAAGCTCTGGTAGAATCATCTCTGCAAATTGTTGAATCTTTCAAAGCCAAGGCCATGGAAGTTGATCCAGAATCTCCTCACCATATCTCAAATTACAACATTAGTGAAGCTCTCCCATCTCAGACTACTCAGTTGTTGTGGACATGGAGAAGGGACAGGAACAAGGATGGCAGGCTTCTCAGGGAATCTACCAGTATTATAATCTCTGATCAAGAGCCAAAAGGGAAAAGGACAAGAATAGAGGACGAGGATAATTCAGCCTCTGCAGAGGACTCTTTGCAAAACCAATCAGTTCCAAAGAAAAGCAAGCTGCAATTACAGAAGGTGGGGGATGCCAGCCTGGATTGGCACCAACATTCTCAATGTTAGCTTTGGTGTGGAATTGTAGAGGGTTGGGTGGGCCCTCTACAATTTACCAATTGCGAGAGCTAATTAAAGCTCATCACCCAAATTTTCTTTTCCTCTCTGAAACTAAAAAGCAAAAATCTTTTGTTAAATCTATTGGCTATAAGTTAGCTTATGCAGATAGGCTTGCTATAGTTGATCCTACTGGCCTTAGTGGTGGCCTAGTTCTTTTTTGGGATTCTAATGTTGTTATCCAGCAACTTATTTGTAAAGAATTTTTTATAGTTGTTCAATTCTCTCTTCCTTCTGGCACTCCTATGTGGGGGCTTTTTGTGTACCTGAATCCCTGCAGGATTATTAGAACAGCTCAATGGGAGGAATTATTCCAACAAAAAACCAGTTGGGGTTCTTGTTGGTTTGCTATAGGGGATTGGAATGATATCTGTAAGGCTTCAGATAAACAAGGAGGTATGGTTAGAAGCACTGCAAGTTTGAGACCATTTAACTCTTTCATTGATGGTATGGAAATGGAGGAACTCAACATGAGAGGTTACCCCTTCACCTGGTGCAACAATAGAGTTCCTGATGAGCTAGTTGAAGAGCAGCTGGATAGAGCATTTGGTTCACTGGATTGGCACCAGACCTTTCCCAATGCTTATGTGACTAACATTTTAAGGAGTTCTTCAGATCACTCAGCCCTCCTCCTAAATTCTGGACTGCTTTAAGATTGGAAACAGTCAAGATTCCATTTTGATAAACGGTGGGTTGGCAGAGATGGATTTGCAGATACAGTCAGACAGGCATGGCTTATCCCAGTTTCAGGAACACCTTTTTCCAGACTCAAAGAAAAAATCAAGCACACCAAAATAGCTCTACTCAAATGGAGCTCATCATTTAGGTCTCAGAACCAAGCTTTAATTGAAGAACTCACCCATCAGATGAATACTTTGAATAAGGATAAAATGGGGAATAAATGGGCTACCTGGGATGAAACAAAGAGAGCTCTTAACAAAGCTCATCTTCAGGAGGAGCTATATTGGCAACAGAAATCAAGGCAGAGATGGTTGAAAGAGGGTGATGCCAACACCAAGTTTTTTCATGCATTCACACTTTAAAGGAGAAAGAAAAATGCAATCACTAGGCTTGTTTCTAATCAAGGGAGAATCTTGACTTCTCAGCAAGATATTGAAGGCCACATCTCTTAATTCTATTCAAACCTATTCTCTTCTGAAGGCAGCTGGGGTGGAGATTCTCTTCTTCACTTAATTCCTCAAACCATTTCAGCTGAGATGAATGATGACCTTCTTAAACCTGTCACTGAGGAAGAAATAAAGTCAGCTCTTTTCAAATTGCCTGCTGATAAAGCTCCTGGTGAGGAGGGGATGAGCTCCTTTTTCTATCAACATTTCTGGGAGCTTGTCAAAACTGATCTCATTGCAGCAATTCTCAGTTTCTTTGATTCAGGTATGTTGCTCAAATATTGGAATCATACCATTCTCACATTAATTCCTAAGTGCTCAAACCTAGAAACAGTCAGTCACTTTAGACCTATATGTCTATGTACTGTAATCTACAAAGTTATTTCTAAAGTGTTGGCTTAGAGGTTGAAATCTTGTCTTAACTCCTGCATTAGTGATCATCAATCTGCATTTATTGAGGGGAAACAGCTCATGGATAATGTTATAATTGCTCAGGAAGCCTTTCACTTTTTGAATAGACACACTTCAGGCCCTAACTTCTTCATGGTTCTAAAACTTGACTTGGTTAAAGCATTTGACCGTGTTGGATGGACTAGTGTGCAAAGAATTATGCTTCAGATGGGTTTTAACAGTAAGTTTGTCAAGCTGATCATGGGGTGCATTACCACTGCTTCATTTTCCTTTAAAATTAATGGCACTGTGGAAGGTTTTGTTAGTCCATCCAGGGGCATTAGGCAAGGGGACCCATTGTCCCCTTACCTGTTCATCATTGTTGCAGAGCTTCTTTTAGCTTTGATTATCCAATCTGTTGAATCTGGTCATCTTAAAGGGCTCAAACTTTCTAGGAATGGGCCCCTGCTTACTCATTCATTATTTGCAGATGACTCTATATTCTACTGTAAAGCAGGGGTTGATCAGGCTGCCATTCTTATGAACATTCTTGAAAGATACAGACTTTTTATTGGGCACGCAGTCAACCTAAACAAATCTGCCATCTTCTTTAGCAGGAATACTCCAGAGCCCTTGAAACTGGCAATCTGTAATGCTCTCAATGGTATTGTCTGCCACAAATCAACCAGGTACCTCGGTTTACCCCTTGGAATTGGCAAATCAAAAAAATAAGTCTTTGAATACATTATAGATTCTGTCAGAAACAAGCTCCAAAACTGGAAATCTAAGCTTCTAAGTCCTGCTGGTAAGGAAGTGCTGCTTAAAGCAATCATTCAAGCTCTACCAATCTTCTATATGTCTTGTTTTAAACTTCCTTTAACTCTTTGCTCTGAGATCTCCCAAATGTGTGCTAAATTCTGGTGGCAGTCTGGTGATCCTCATTCTAAAGGCATTCATTGGAAAAAGTGGACTTTGCTCTCTTTACCTAAGGGAGATGGAGGATTGGGTTTTCTTGATATGCAGGTTTTTAATCAGGCATTAATTTGCAAGCAACTATGGAGAATTGCTTCTCATCCTGAGCTGTTAGTGAGTAAACTTTTGAACGACAGATACTTCCCTAATTCTGCCATCACTCATGCTTCTAAATCTGCAAAGGGTTCCTGGATGTGGAACTGTTTGATGGAGGTAATTCCTTTTTCTCTAAGTGGCTAAAACTGAGATAAGGAATGGCATGAGTACTCAAATAGCTGATTTCAACTGGGTGCCTTCTCTGCACAAGCTTTCTCCAACTTTAATTCCTTTGGCCAGAGAGCATTTAATTTGGGTCAAAGAACTTATCAACTCTGATGGTCTTTCTTGGAATGAGTGGTTGGTTAGACAGGTATTTGATCCTTTGGATAGTGAAGCAATTCTCAGAATTTCTACTCTTCATCCAGACAGGCATGACAGACTTTATTGGGGGCTAGATTTGAAGGGTCAGTTTTCTGTAGCTTGCACCTACAAATTCCTCTCCACAGTTAAGCTTGCTCTTCTTGATATTCCTGAGTGTAGTTCCAACACTTCCATCTGCAAATCAGTAAAATTCAGATTCTGGAAAGTCAAGGTAGCTGGAAAATTGAAACACTTTCTATGGAAGTGTATCACTAGAACACTTCCTGTGGCATTTCTTCTGAGGAAAAGGAAGGTTAATGTTGATCCCATCTGTTCCATTTGTGGAGATGCAGCTGAAACTATAGAGCACATTCTTCTCTCCTGCTCCAGAGCTTACAGAGTATGGGACATCACACCTGTTTCATGGCAAGGTCTTCTCAGTAGCACAGACTCTTTCAAAGAATGGTGGTTCAAAATTTGTTCCCTTGATTATACTGAAGTCACTGAAGCTAGGATCCAACTTTCTACTTACATCTTTTGGTGGCTTGGGAAATCAAGGAACCTGTGGGTGTTTCAGCACTCCTCGATGCCAGAAACTCAAGTTATTAAGACAACACATACTGACTGGATTCAGTTCTCCTCTGCTTGTAGTTCTTGACTTGTTTTTTAGATTAGATTTTTATTTTCTTTTTCGGGACTTAAATTCTTTGCTAGGCCTTTGGCAGTAGAAGGAATTTTTTTCCTTAGTTGCTTTTTAGTTTGTCCTTGTTCCTCTTGTTGAGGCTCTAGGCCACCTTCGGGAGTGTCTCTCATTTTTAGGTTTGTATTCCAGTTGTACTGCCCTTGTATTTGGACTATGTCCTTCTTTGAGTTTATGATACTTATTCTGTCGTTTTGGAAAAAAAAAAGATTAAGAATTAGGAATTAATTATATTCCATAATTAAGATTCCATTAGGAGAGGAATATCCTTCTAGAATATTACCTAGGGTTAGGAGACTACGGAGTCTTCTAGAAGGTAATAAAGGCTAGGAGGAATAAGACTTCTAGATGGGATAGGATATGGAGAATAATTAGGATTCCTAAACCTAAAGGAATAAGCTCATATTTAGCACCTCCTTTTGATCCCTATTAAAACCTATAAATACACTGGGTCCCCTAACCTCTTGGAACATGAACACACATTTTTCTCCAAGAAGGGCTGGAGAAATTCAGCCTCTTCAAGTGAGGAAGAAAGAGAATAATTCTTCTTCGAGAGAAAATTTGGTTAGCACCTTGAGGTCTTAGAAGAAGATGATCAAGAGGTTTTGGGAAATCTAATAAATCGCTCCACCAAGATTTATTAGAAATCGTGTAAGGTCATACAATAGAATATTTGAAGGTTGTTAATTCATATATATACATATTTTCCTGCGATTAGCCACCGTTCCCAATCGCCGGAAATCACCAACTCGCGGCCAGCTTTTTCATCCCGCGCCCAGGTCCTGCATCGCGTGTTCAGGTTTTCAGTTTATGTCCGCAGCCCATCCTGAAGGAAAGCCCGATGCTCCTGGCCCAATCTGAGTGAGAGTCCAGTAGAGGAAAGGAAAATGCGCTGGCTGAAAAGCCCGTGGCCCAGCCCGTGCCAGGCCAACGCTCATCTCAGATCCCAGCCCGCGAGCGGCCCGGCCAAGCCCGCGAGCAGCTCAGCATCTCCTGGCCCATTGTACGCGGCCCAACGATGTTATCCGCGGCCCAGAAGCTTACAGCGCAGCCCACTTCGTGCTCCTTGTGTCCAGCACGCGTCTCTTTATCCTAGATGCATTCAGCTTGAGCCCAGCAGCTCTAGACCGGTTCAGACGCGGCCAGCAAACTATAAACCGGTCCAACTCGGTCCAGCAGTCCCGGTTGGTGTCCAAAGCGGTCCCCTAGCAGTCCGAATGGTCCGATTAATTTTTTGGAGGTTCGAGACGATCCAACAAGCCTGACGAGCAACTGGAGCACAATGATGACTCGATTAGAATCGAGAAAGGCCAAGTCCAGCAGCCCATTGGACTTTGGTGTTCAGACGATCTCCATCAACGGAAATCAGAAATGTCTCAGAGTCGACAAAAATTTTAAACCGTAAGTCCTAATCCTAACTATAAATTCCACTGCGTTATGATTTATTATTCAATAGATTTGATTGTGCACATAGTCGACGTTCCTAATAGAACCCAACAACTGGTATCAGAGCCCAGGCTAATTCGTCTTTGTGCACTATTCGAATTAGGACTTGCGTGATATATGTGAATTAATTGTTTACAGATGCAGCGCATAATAGATTAGAATTGCAAATAAGTGTGTTTGCAGGTATTCTTGAATCCGACTATTATAGCCCGCATGTATGTTTGTTTTTTAATTCATGTATGTCGTTTTAAAAGCCTCGGACATGTCGAGAGGATTTTTTGGGTTGGTGAATGTTTGTAATAATTTATTCGCGCGGTGGGACACTGCATAATTTAAATGCTTTACTAGACCATTCATGTACGACCATTGCGTGGGCCATAGGATCAATGTATGTAATTGATATTAGTAATTGTTCGTTGGACCAGGTAAGCGTGGACATCACTCGACGAGACGAGACAGGCTACCTCGCGAACCTGTAGTTGATGGGATATGTGGTACTGTACAAATGCAGACATACTCGTAGACAGCTTGCTGTCAGATACGAGCATTGTTAAGGTGTTTGCATATGGATCGGCACGGACCCATGTCGACAGAAGTACGGGCGACGGCGGCAGTAGGCACACGCCAACAGAGGGGACCCGATAGCGACTTTTCCGATGACGACTTCTTCAAGACTAAAAGTGGGAGTTATGGCGAAAAAGGAAATTCCAAGTCCTGAATCGGAAGACCCAGTTCAACAAGGACAAGGCTGCATTTCCCGAAAGATTGGAGAATGATTAAATGGCCATGATAGTTAGATCTTAGTTCCTCGTTTATTATTGCCTTTTAACCATACATGTTCTTATGTGATTTAATTGCTCTATGTGCAAATTGAATTATTAGGAGCATGTTCAAGAAAATCCCTTTAAACTAGAAATTGTATTAAGTGTGTAATGGGTTGAAATAAACAACATCCAAGGCCTCCATTATAGGTTTGTCAGTGAAGTGATTTAAATCGAGCCCAAAGGACGTTTTATTTCACAGTTCACAAGGACGAATCTCCTTCGGGATAGTTTTAGTGAGCTATTTCAAAAGCGTACGGGTCACCCAAAGGTGGACGTATAATTTTGGTAGTAAACTTAGGACCAATTAATGGGTTACGCTTAAAGTGCAAATAATTACGATATTCCCAAAGGAAAAGGTTGTTTTTATTCTTTTATAAGTTAATTGCGCAGGCCAAAAGTTCGACCGACTATTAGTTAAGTATTACTTGGCAGTACGTTAAGCTAATAGGATTTATCCCTCCTCTTGCGACGGTTTGAATCGTAGACGTCCACACTCCGTGGTCTGCGGTGATTCGGTGTTTTGAGGTGCCGGTGAATTTATTCAAATGTTGTTTTGAAGGGATCAATATTTGATGATTCGAAAACACTTGACTGAGTAAAGAATATGTTTGCATGATCCCAGGAATTCAAAATATCTTTTCAATCCATTGTCCGTAATACTCAAAGATAATTTACTTGTTCAAACATGATTAGAAGTAGAACTTGGATATTGTCTTGTTTTGCTAAAGAATACAAGCCGAATGGCATGTGTATCTGGTCTAAGCGAAATAGACATATGAAGGTGAATTGTGTTATCCTTGATACAAGAAAGGTAAATCTTATTCACAGTATATAGATACGTAACCACTAATTATGTAAAAAGGTTTCAGTGAACCAATCGACATGTGAAGGTTAGATTACCATCTAGAATGGGCGAGCTACGAAAGTAGCAACTATTCAAGTGAGAGTTATTTGGTTATTGAGTAATTGTCTTTTCGTGCCAAGTTTTAGAAAGAACTCATATTCAGTTTCTAAATTGTGTGTTGATGAAAACATGATGTATTATCCATTTTGAAACGTGGGCAGACGATATACTCAGTGAACCAATATGACTCCCACTGCAATAGATGAAATAAGTAACACGTCGACTAGAACCAATAAGAAGAAAGGTCCTTCAATAAATGAATCATTACATTAATTTGACATCTAGTGTTTGGGATTTTAGTATTAGTAGAATTCCAAGGTGGATAGCCATTGCTTTGGGAATGGATGAAACTATCAGACCTACGAATTATACTTGGTAGCTAAAATCACATAAATGACCTTTTGAAGTGTTGGGTTCTATGAGGAACGTCAAACAACATGCACAACATTGAACTTATCGAAATAAATCCTAACGCAGCGGAATTTGTAGTTAGGATATGGACGTTTACCTTTTAAAATTTTTGCCGACTCTGAGACGATGTAGAGTACCATTGGTGTAGTTCGTCTAAATACCACAATCTAAAGGGCAGATAGATTTGGCCTTTAGTCGATTCTAACCAACACGTCAAACGAACCTCGGTCGCACGGTGGCTCGGTCTTGGGGTCGGAGTGCAGCGGGCAACTCGGTCGCGGGTCACGCGCGGATGCTGGCAGGGGGCATGTGCGCGGAGCAGGTGTACGGGTCGCTGGGCTCTGGCAGTGAACGCGCGCGGGCAGTCCTACGCCTAGGCGGACTAGCGCTGACAGGTGGACGCACGCAGGCGTGGGCAGCAAGTCTCCTGGGCGCACAAGGAATGGCGCGCGCGTGGAGAATGCGCGCTGGTAACGTGCGCGGGCGGTGGCTGGCAGCGAACACAAGCAGAGAGCGCGACTGAGGCGCTTGGCGCGACTGGCGAGTGGACAGGCGATGGCGTTGGGCGTCGCTGGGAGCTAGCGGGCATCGCTGGCGAGGCCTGGCGGTGCGCGACTGCTTGCGGTGGCGTGCGGTCGCGGTCGGCTGGGCTTTGGGCAGTGTCCGACGGTGGTTGGCGATTTATGGCGGCTTCTCACGGCGGTGGATGACGGCGTGTGGAGGAAGAAAGTGACCGGAAAATATGTAATTAAAAGGCTCGAATAATATTGTACCAAAAATCCTTCTAACGGATTACCTATACACTTACTTCGATTAAACTAGGTGGAGCGTTTAATCGAATCTCCCTAACTCTCGAACAATGCTATTTTTCACGTATGTAGGGTGAAAATATCGGCCAGCATAATGATGAACAAGAGGTTGGGACTTGGTGTATTTATAGGCTCCATTAGGGACCTTAAGGAGGTGCTAAATATGGGCTTATCCCATTAGGCCTAGGAATCCTAATTCTACTCCAATGCCAATTCAATATAGGAAAGAAATCTCCTACTAATCTAACTCTTCTAAAAGACTCCTTAGTCTCCTAACACTAGAGAAGATTCTAGTAGGAATACTTTTCCTAATTAAATTAATAATCATGGAATAAAACTAATTCCTAATTTAGAAAACCTAATTCTACTCCAATTAATAATCTAATATAGGAAATATTTCTCCTACTAATCTTCATCTTCTAGAAGACTCTTTTAGTCTCCTAACATTAGAGAAGATTCTAGTAGGAATATTATTTTCCTAATTAAATTAATTAATATGGAATATAATTAATTCCTATTTAAATAAAATTAAAATAATAAAACATCCCACTAGAGTAATATTATTGCTCTCCCCATTTAGCCACTATTTTACCAATAAAATCGAGCCTCCATGATTAAATAATATTAATCCGGTTGATCGATTTACCTCCCTATGTTTAAGATATAACGTCCGTTGGTTAATTAAATTACCGACAAAATAATCAATCAACTTCTTATTCATTTATGAAATTAGTACCACTTAGAACCTTAACCATTATGTCAGACAATCGTCTACCTGCAGGGTTTAACATAATGTACATTCTTGAGCTCATTTCGGGGACGTCATCAATCCAGTGCACTACAAAACATAGTGACCGTGAATAATTTATAATAGCACATCATGTAATTATTCTTACTTACCAAAATACCTCGTATGTCATCCTAATAAAATAGATATCACTTGGTAAATCAAATAAATAAGACAAGTGATTCCTATTTGTATACTATCTTATAGCTTAAGAGAACGGATCAATCACTGAAGGTCTAGGTTACAACAACGATCAGTGAGTCTCATAACCTTATCCTTCCATGGTCCTTTTCAACACTTAACATAAGTGCTAGTGTAATTCTTCAGTCAAAGACCAACTAAATCAAGAATACACTATAGTCTTTTTCCAAGAGGGGTCTCACTGACTGTCTAGACTTTGAACAAATAGTTTAGTCTTATAAGGAACCGATAGGTGATCTTTCTGTTCGAATCACTTCGAACCACACTATCTCAATATAAGACATGGAGTATGATTTGCATAAATAAATAAAATGCAAACATATGTACTTTGACTGAAATATGATGGCTAGATCAAAATGGAATTGATAGAATCTGCAAAACATAGCTTTTACAGTATATCTCTAACAATCTCCCACTTATGCTTTATAAGCTCATGGCTATACAAACTAACCACAATTCTTTCAATCTAATTCTCAAAGACTAGTCTACTATGTCGCCCTAACATCTGACTCACATTCCTTCTATGTGTCTTGTAAAGACTTTTGCCGGTAGACTCTTCGTAAAAGGATCTGCTAGGTTATCCTCTTACTGTATCTTGGCAACAACGACTTCTCCCCGTCCAACGATTTCTCGTATCAGGTGGTACTTGCGCTCTATGTGTTTACTCACTTTATGAGTTCACGGCTCCTTCGAATTTGCTACTGCTCCGCTGTTATCACGGAACACTGTAATCGCAGCGGGCAAACTCGGTAACACATCAAGGTCGAGGAGAAAATTACTGAGCCAGACAGCTTCTTTCGCTGCCTTTCAGGCTGCTACATACTCAGCCTCAATGGTTTAGTCTGCCACGCATTTCTGCTTGACACTCCTCCATACTATGACTCATCCTCCTAAAGTAAACACAAACCCTGAGGTCGACTTGCTTTTGCCCCGGTCTGCCTGGAAGTCAGAATCGGTATAAACCAACGGAAGCAATTCATCTGCCTGGTAAACCAACATGTACTCCTTAGTCCTACGTATGTACTTGAATATATGCTTTACCGCATACCAATGTTCCGGTCCTGGATTACTCTGATATCTTGCTACCATGCCGACATAACAAATATCAGGTCGCGTGCACAACATCGCATACATGAGGTTTCCTACTGCCGATGCATAAGGAACTGCTTTTATGTCCTCTATCTCTTGAGGTGTCTTTGGGGACATCTTCTTTGTAATATCCCAACTTTTATCAGTATATTAATATTTCAGTTCCGATATTATTTTTCGGAGTTGAGTATTTTCAGTTATTTCAGTCAGAATTCCCGGAAATTATTTTAGACGTACCGTTTACATCCGGAATAATTTTATCAGTTAAGTATTATGCTTAATTATTTTGATTAAGCATTAAGCGATTAATTAAAATTAATCACCTTGATTAGTGTTAATTAATCCTAGATTATATCTAATGTGTAATTGCCGTGAGTGTGTGTGCCGGGTGTGGGTGTGTGCGCGGCATGTGTGTGTGTGCATGTGGTGTGTGTTTGGCATTATGTGAGTCAAGATTCCCCTCCTATGTAGCCGTGCCCTCTCTTGGTATGTAGTCCCTTGGAGCTTGAGCTTGTCTTTTTGGCTTGTAGTTGCTAGAGTTTTGTGCATTTGTCCCATTTACCTCTCAATTGCCGTGCAAATATGGTCATATGACCAAACAATTTTCCTTCATGTGTTGCTAGCCATTGCACGTGATTTTGGGGGGGCTTATGCATGAGATTTTGGAGTTTAGTTCCTATCATTATCTAGCATGGATGACACTTGTTCAAACCTTTGACCATTCTATCTCCTCACCCCACAATACATTCGGCCCTCATAGTATAAAAGGGACACTTAGCACATTTTGATCCATTTTTCTTCCTCCAAGTACTCCATAGCCGAGATAAGTTTGAGAGAGTGAGGGAGTTAGTTATATTTAGAGAGAGTACCGCACGGCCAGCACACCGCACGCCCACACGCCCAGCAGCCAGCACCACACCGAGAGCATCAGCACACCGCGCAAGCCAGCACCGCACGGCCAGCAGCCGGC
>CACSLK010027813.1:4134526-4161285 GCA_902706635.1 Striga hermonthica | reverse complement strand
ACCCGATTTTTAATGATTTTTCCAAGTTTCAGGTCAGATTTTCAAATCGGCAATTAACATAGCTACAGACCTTATTTTGATTTGAAATTTTTACACGACCTATATCATTATTAGAGGGTTATACAGTTTAAATTTCGCAGCAATCGGATGAGTATACGAATTTAGATGATTTTCGAATATTCAGCAACACTACACGATTCAAAAAATGCATAACTAATAAATAAATCAACAATTTCGTCTAAGGCCTTCATCATAAGACCAAAGACTTCAAGTGTTCCATAGATCCACAGCAAATAACACGATTTAACACAAGATCACATTCGAATGACACTAATAAATAAATCACGTGTAAAATCAATCGTATATTGAACCTAAACACGAGATCTCCCAACAAGGCATCAACACAAGGCATAAATATAGACTAAAATAATGAGAAGAAACAGCCTTGTACCGTTCTTGGGATAAATCGCACGAGAGAGGGATCGAAGGGCCGAGGGAGATCGCGGACGCGCGGGGAAACGGACTTGCGGGCGCTGGCGGCTTCGCGGGATGCCGGGGCGTCTCCTGCGCGTCTGCTGGGCACCGGGTGGCGACGGGGGGCGCGAACTGAGGCCTGGGGTGCTCGCGAGCGTGACGAGGTCACCTGCTGGTGTCGCTGGGCACTTGCGACAGTCGGAGGTGATCGCACGGTGGAGGGGAGGGCTGGTCCGGCCGAGAAAAAAAAGGGAGAGAGATAGAGAGAGAGGGATCGGAGAGAGAGAGAGAGAGGGGGAGGAAAAAGGCTGCGTAAAAAAAAGATGAGAGGAGAGGGATGATCTCTCCTATATATAAGGTTAGGGCTTTGTGACTTACCATACAAGTCACTTGCCAAAAAGATCAACACCACATAAAAGGGAGGAGGAAGAGGGGGCGCCGCCTAGGGCTTGGGCGCGGCTCCGGGCGCGCGGCTCGCGGGCTCGAACAAGTGCTCGGTTTAGACGAAAATTAAGTAATAATAAATAAAATATTTAAACATAATATTTAATATAATTAAAATACATTACCACAAATAATATTTATATAATGTACACAATTAGGCACATAATTTCATTTAAGCACTTAGAAAATTTAACAAATAATAAAAATAACAATAATAATAATAATAACAATAATCCAAATTATTCATAAACGAACGGGGCGTCACAGAACGCCCAGCTTAGTTGCAGCCCTTTGAGCTGTCGTGCGCTGCCTGAATGGTCGTAGCTTTAGATAGACGTACTCTCCTGGTACAAAATTTTCCTCATGCCTTTTTCAATCCGCGAAGGCTTTGGTTCGATTAATCGAGCCTTCGAGATTTTTCTTCAACTCTCTCAACATCAGATCTCGTTCCTCGAGTTCTCGACCAACTTTATCATTGACTGTACCTCCCTCTGAATAGTTGACTAATGTCGGGGGTTTACGCCCGTATACTAGCTCGAATGGCGTCATCTTGGTCGACTCGTGATATATGGTGTTGTACCAATACTCAGCCCAAGGCAAAAAGTTTTCCCACCTTTTCGGAAGTTGATGGACATAGCACCTTAAGTACTGCTAAAGAGTTCGGTTGGTTACCTCAGTCTGTCCGTCTGTCTGTGGGTGGTAGGCTGAGATCATAGATAACTTGGTCCCTTGTAACTTGAAGAACTCAGTCCAAAAACTGCTCATGAAAATCCGGTCTCGATCAGAAACGATAGATCTTGGTGCTCCGTGTAGTTTCATCATGTACTCCACAAATAGCCTGGCAATTGACTTCGCGGTGTAGGGGTGAGTGATGGATATGAAGTGAGCATACTTTGTGAGACGATCCACCACGACCATAACACCATCGAATCCATTAGAACTCGGTAACCCTTCTATGAAGTCGATAGTAATGTCCTCCCAGATTTCCTCGGGTACAGGTAGAGGTTGTAACAGCCCACTCGGTCGTCGTGAGTCAGCCTTAGTGCGCTGACAGTCGTCGCATCGTGCGATGTAGTCACGAACCGTATTCTGCTGTCCCGGCCAAAAGAAAGTATTGGCTATTTTCATCCATGTGCGATAGATACCCGAGTGGCCTCCAATCTTGGAATCGTGAAAGTGCTGCATGATCTGCTCGCGTAACTGCCCACTGTCGGGTACGAATACTCGGCCTCGGTGTAGAAGCAGGCCATTGTGCATCTCATAATCAATAGCAGTCGTCTTACCTGCTTCTATAGAGTGGCGCAACTGGTGGCAATAGGTGTCCTCCTCTTGCGCCTTCCTGATTTCTTCCCAAACAGTCCAAGCCGGTCCTGTGATAGCATTAAGCTCAGCTACATTAGTCTGCCTGGATAGTGCATCAGCTACTGCGTTCTGTCGGCCTGGCCGGTAGACTATCTCAAAGTCAAACCCCATGAGTTTGGAAACGAACTTCTACTGCTCGGGGGTAACAATCCTTTGCTCGAGTAGATGCTTGAGCGGCTGCTGGTCGGTCACAATCCGAAAGCGTCGCCCCAATAGATAAGGCCTCCAACACCTTACAGCCTCGACAACTGCAAGCATCTCCTTTACGTATACAGATAGACCCAATCGAGTAGTGCCTAATGCCTTGCTAAGGTAGGCTAAGGGTCGTCACTCTTGTACCAGCACTGCTCCAATCCCAATGTCACTCGCATCTGTGTGCACCTCGAACAAGACATCAAACCTCGGCATTGCAAGCACTGGCGTGGTAGTCATGGCGACCTTCAATTTCTCAAACGCTTTCTCGCTAGCTTCGGCCCACGTGAACCCTCCTTTCTTAGTCATCTCTGTCAGTGGCTTGGCGATGGTTCCGTAATCCTTTACAAACTTTCTGTAGTAGCCCGTAAGCCCTAGAAATCCCCTCAGCTGCGTGAGACTTGTCGGCTTAGGCCAGTCGACCATAGCCTCAATCTTGCGTGGGTCAACCTTCACTCCCTCGTGGGATATGAAATGCCCTAAATACTCAACCATCTTCTACCCGAATGAACACTTAGATGGCTTGATATGAAATGAGTTGGCCTCCAAGATTTCGAGCACCACTCTTAAGTGCTCAAGATTTTCAGCCCGCGTCTTTGAGTAAATCAGGATATCATCAAAAAATACCAGAAGAAACTTACGCAGATACTCCTTGAAGATGGAATTCATGGCAAACTGGAAAGTGGATGGGGCGTTGCATAGTCCGAATGGCATAACCAAATATTCATAGTGTCCCTGGTGCGTACGAAACGCTGTCTTCGGGATATCGGCCTTGTGGAGTCGAATCTGATGATAACCAGCTCTCAGGTCGAGCTTTGAGAAGTAACGTGATCCAGCTAACTCATCGAGCATGTCGTCGACACCCGGAATAGAAAATCGATCCTTGATAGTCGCGGCATTCAGAGCTTGATAGTCAGTACAGAACCTCCACGTTCCATCTTTCTTTTTAGCTAATAGTACTGGAGAAGAGAACGGACTCTTGTTATGCTGGATTAATCCAAACTCTAGCATCTCGTTCACTTGCCGTTCGATCTCGGTTTTCTGAAAGTGATCATACCTATAAGGGTGGACGTGTATGGCATGTTGCTCATTGATCAGTGGTATGCGATGATCGAACTCTCGGTGTGGTGGTAGTCCCTTAGGTTCGCCTAGTACTCCCTCAAACTCTTCGAGAAGATTGCGCACATCTCCCTGCTGTTGCTCGTCCTGGTCTATTTGGGCTTTAGTATTCTCAACCACTGCTGCAAAGATTTGGCCGCCACCTCGCCAAACTCTTTAGATGCTTTTCAGCCCTACTTTCTTGATACCTTTCTCGTTGCCAGCACTCAGAGTGACTTGTCGACCTCCAGAATTGAACTTCATAATTCCCGTTCGATAGTCGGTAGTCACCTTGCCCAACCCTTCGAGCCACTGTACTCCCAGAACCACATCCGGCCCAACCAAGGGTAAGGCATAAAGGTCAGCCTTAACGGTAACTCCGTTGAACTTGATTGGCAGCTTCCGGAATGACTCAGTACATTGTAGCCTCTCTCCATTGGCCACTCGAACTTCAAAGGGCTCGATTTTTGTGGTTGGCAACTTCAACTTTTGGGATAAATCAGTATTCTGAGCTTTTGTACTTTCGGTAATGCACAGACCTAGGAGTGTTCTTTTAATAGTTTCATTACCCGCGGGGTGAAGTTATGAGACGAACCGTTGTCTACGAGCACGATTACCCTTCAATCCTTGACCCATGCTGGTAGTCGCATCGTCCTTGGTCCTCTGATTCCAGCCATTGCATGCATCGAAATCTCTGGCTCCTCACTGAATGCTTCAATCTCATCCTCCTGATGTGGTTCCTCCTCGACCTCAGCTTCCTCATCGTCGGGGTTGGCCACCTCAATCACAAAGGCCTGCTTGCATTGATGACCTGGGGTAAACTTCTCTTCGCACTTAAAGCAGAGGCCTTTCTCACGTTGGCGTTTGACTTCCTCGAGGGATAGCCTCCTTACTACCGACACTGCTGGCCGAGCGCTGACGTTCGGCCGTGTGCTTGCCGTCGCCTGGCTTGGGCCTGTGCACCGCGTATCTGTGAAACGAGCATCCGCTCGTCCCCTTCGCGTCGCAACCAGGTGATCTTCTTGTCGTCGGGCAACCTCCATCGCGTCGTGCATGGTGTCGGGCTTCTCGAGCCGAACCTCTGCAGCTAGGTCAAATTTCAATCCTCCTACAAATGCTCCCACTAATGCATCTTCGGGCCAATCGCGCACGCGGCACGCCAACCATTCGAACTCTCTGATGTACTCGCGCAGGCTGCCTGTTTGCCTTATACGTGGGAGAGCCTCGTTGTAGTTATGGTAATCAAATGTACCGAACCGTGCAAGCAACTCTCTTTCAAAGATATCCCAAGTGATAATTTGTTGCCGCTTACAATAAACCCTTGTGAGCCATTGCCACCATACATTGGCCTCTCCATCGAGATAATAAGCTGCATACCTTACACGATCTGGACCGTCGGTTTCATTGAGCTCAAAATATTGCATTGCTCTGTTGAGCCATGCGTCTGGATCGCTGCCCGTGAATGTGGACAATGTGATGCGCGGCTTGTCGGGTGCACGTCGATCGCGATAGGTGGACGCCTGGGACTGCCGGTCGAAGTCATCCTCGCGCTCATACTCCTCGCACCGTTGATCCTCTCCTTCGGGCCGCTCGCGGTCGTGGTGTCGCGCATGATCGCGTTGCCGCAGCGGTGGTAGGCGTGCGAGCACCGTGCGCGCCATCTCCTCAAATCGCTGGTTCACGGTTTCCATCAAATCTTGCACCGTTGTCTTGGTATTGTCAAGTCCTTCGCCCAACGTATCGATAGCTTCGCTCATGCCTCGGAATTGGACATCGAGATTATCAATTTTATCCTTCATCTCTTTGTTGGCCATGGCTTTCCTTTCCTCTCTTCGCTCTTTGCTTTGCGGACTCGTGGTTGAGGATGAATATGATGATGAACGATATATATATTTTCTTTTTTATATATGAGGGGGACGAAAATTAGGAAAAGGAAAAGAAAGGGAATGGGGTAGAAGAAAAACACACGATCAACACCTCTCAATGAAAGCACCAATGATGAGGATCGTGTGTTTCGATTGCCGATAAGCCGCGAACCCGCGCCCTGAATCGTCGATAGGTGTTCTTCGAGCCACAACAGCGCCTCTTGGAACGAATAAAATTGCAATAGAATTTTGGTGAAAAACTAAAGCAAAGTGGAAGAACAAAAGTTCTGGATTTCTTATTAATTCTTGAATGATGAAAAATAACATGGGGGAGGCCCTTTATATAGGTACCAACTAGATCTAATCCTAATATAACTATAACTCTAAGAAAGCAATAAAATATTAAGTATCCTAATTAGCTAGATATCTTAATGCAACATGGAAACTAAATAACTAGGGATCTTGAACTTGTCTTGCACTCCAAGGAATCCCTCTCCCTCACTATTTCTCTTCGGCCGCCTCTTACACCGCCCGCGTGCCCTCGCCCTAGTCCTTGAGGACTAGGGCCGCCGACCTTGCTAGCGCGTGCTCGTGCGCTTGGCTTGCCGCGCACGCCTGTGCATTGGCGTCGACCTTGTGCGCGTCCCCACACGCCCGTCCACACTCCTCAAGGAATGCGGCCTCTTGCCCCGCGCGTGCATCTTAGTTCGGCCTCTTTGACTGAGGCCTCGCTCCCCGTGCACACATGCACGCCTTGTGCGTACCGCACGCCCCCATCCGCTGGTGTTCGCTTACCCTTCTCACTCGCTACTCGCGTGCCTGCGTTCTCGTCCGTTACCCGGCCATTTACGCTCGTCTCGCGCGCACTACACTCCAGTGCGCGCACTTTCGCTGTCCCTCGTGCTAACCTTCTGCGTGCGTGGTAAGCGCGACTCGCGGCGTTCTTGAGCTGCCTAGCCACTTCCGCATCACAACGCCCGTCCGCAACTTGCCTGCTATTCCTCGCACGCTCAGGAGAGCCGCAACACACGCCCGTGTTATCCCAGACGCCCAGCGCTAGTCCGCGTAGGCCTAGGAGTCCCAACGCACGTCCGCAACATGCACGCCAGCATTCACCCGCGCATCCCAGCAGTCCCGCGCGTACGCCCGTCGCCCGACGCGCCCCGCCAGTGATCCGCACGTCACACTAGCAGTCCGCGCACGCTGCCTGCGATCCGCGTACCCGCACGTTGTCCGCGCCCGACGCGCACGAGCTGCCCGCTGCACCCGACGACAGAGACCAAGCCATCGTGTGATCAAAGCTTCGTTTAACGTGTCGATTAGAATCGACTAAAGGCCAAACCTATCCGCCCATTAGGTTGTGGTGTTCAGACGAACTTCATCAACGGTACTCTACATCGTCTCAGAGTCGGCAAAAATTTTAAAAGGTAAACGTCCATATCCTAACTATAGATTCTGCTGCGTTAGGATTTATTTCGATAAGTTCAATACTGCATGTTGTTTGACGTTCCTAACTGAACCCAACGACTGGTATCAGAGCCCAGGCTTAATGCAAACTCGTGCACAGTTTGAATTTTGGACTTTGCCTGTCTACATGAATTATGTGCGTACGGACGCAGCGGCATAGTAGATTAGAAATTGCAATAAGTTTTTGCAGTTTTCGAATCCGACTATTGTGGCCCGTATGTATAGATTTTAATTCATGTTGAATGTATGCTATTTTTAAAGCCTTGGACATGTCAAGGAATTTTTGGGTTGGTGAATGCTTGTAATAAATTATTCGCGCGGTGGGACACCGTATAGTTTATTGCTTTCATAGAAACTCATGTACGGCTCCTGTGTGGGTCATATGATGAATTATGTAAATGTTGTTTATATTATTCGTTATTGATCCGGCGGGCGTGGACCAACCTTGACGGGGCGAGGCGATAAACACGTAAACGGATGCCATGGTGATGATCCCATGGCGACTTTCCCAGAGAGAACCAATTCAGTGGGAGTCACTGCGAAAGGGGAATTCCAATACCTGAAACGAAGGACACACTCAACAAAGACAGGACTGTGTTTTTTCCGTAACATTGGAGATTGATTAATGGCCATGATAGTTGGATTATAGTTCCTAGTTTATTATTGCTCATTAATAATGCATGTTTTATGTGATTGCTTATGTGCAAATACAAACATGTTTTCGAAAATCCCATAAAATAAAAATTATATTAAGTGTGTAATGGGTTGAAATAAATTACATCCAAGGCCTCCATTATAGGTTTTTCGGTGGAGTGATTTAATTCGAGCCCAAAGGACGTTTTATTTCACAGTTCACAAGGACGAATCTCCTTCGGGATGGTTATAGTGAGCTATTTCAAAAGCGTACGGGTCACCCAAAGGTGGACGTATAATTTTGGTAGTAAACTTAGTCCCAATTAATGGGTTACACTTAAAGTGTAAATAATTACAAGTCCCAAAGGATAAGATCGTTTTTATTCTTTTATAAAGTTAATTGCGCTGGCCAAAAGATGAAACCGACTATTAGTTAAGTATTGCTCGGCAGTATGTTAAGCTAATGTGATTTATCCCTCCTCTTGCGAATGTTTGAACCGTAGACGTCCACACTCTGTGGCCTGCGGGGATTCGGTGTTTTGAGGTGTTGGTGAATTTATTTGAATATTGTTACATGGGATCAATATTTGATTTATAAATTCAAAACTACTTTACTGAGTAAAGACTATGTTTGCACGATCCCAGGAATTCAAAATGTCTTTCAATCCGTTGTCCGTAATTCTGAAAGAAAACAAACTTGTTGGTCCCAATTATATTGACTGGAAAAGGAACTTGGATATTGTGTTAACTGCTGAAGGGTACAAATTTGCTACTGTTGAGGCTTGTCCGGCTGTGCCTGCTGACAATGCACCAGACCAAGAGAAAGAGGAGTATGCTCGGTGGAAAAAGGCTGACGAGATGGCGAAGTGTTACATCTTGCCATCTTTGTCAAATGTACTTCAACATCAACATCAGTCTATGAACACTGCAGCAGAGATGCTTCTCAATCTCAAGGAGTTATTTGGTCATCAGTCGCAGGCTGCCCGACAAGAAGCCATGAGGGTTCTGATGAACATTACCATGAGCTTGGGCACTCCCGTAAGGGAACATGTTCTTGCTATGATGGCCCAGCTGAATGAGCTGGAGGTTCTTGGGGCTTTTATTGATGGGGAAACCCATGTCGATATAGTGCTCCAGTCTTTGCCGAAGAGCTACGAGCAATTCCTGTTGAATTACAACATGAATAAGATGTTGATGACTCTTCCGGAACTAGTCTCTGAACTTCAGTCGGCAGAGGGCCTGTTTCGTCAGAAGACCCAAGTTGTGGTGGCCCAGCGGGGAGAAGCTTCCACTTCTTAGGCTCCTAAGGGCAAGAAGAGGAAGAAGTCCGCAGGAAAGGGCAAGGCGGTCATGACTGACGCGCAACCTCGACAAAAAGCGAAGAAGCCGAAAGGCAAGTGCCACAATTGCCAGCAGAAAGGACACTGGAAGGCAAACTGCCCTTTTCCCAAGAAGTCCGATAAAGGTACACCTTTTGCTTTAGTCGTTGAAACATGTTTAGCGGTGTTATCTACCAGTACCTGGTGTGTAGATACAAGGGCCACTGATCATGTCTGCAATTCATTGCAGGGGTTCCAGGAAACCAAGGGACTTAGGGAAGGAGAAGTTACCATCTACTTTGGCGATGCTAGTAGAGCGTCAGCAGTTGCAGTGGCAGACGTCTATTTAGATTTTGGCTTAGATAGGTTTCTAGTTTTGAAAGATTGTCTTTATGTTCCTTCTTTTAGAAAGAATTTGATTTCAGTTTCTAAGTTGTTTATGAACGGTTTTCCGCTACATTTGATAATAAAGTTGTTATTCGTTTTGGCAAAAAGTTCATATGTTCTGGTTCATTAGTTGACAATCTATACATTCTAGAATCTAAGTCATCTCCACTGCAACAGAAACAACTACTTAATTCATCATCTAATCTAAATAAGAGAAATGAACCTTCTAAGATGAACGAAACATATCTTTAGCATCTAAGACTTGGTCATATTAACCTTAGGAGGATTCAAAGGTTGGTAGCAGACGGGCCCTTGGGGTCGTTAGAAGTCGAGGCTTTTCCAACTTGTGAGTCTTGCTTGGAAGGTAAAATGACTAAGAGGTTTTTTAGTTCAAAGGGGCATAGAGCCGAAGATGCGTTAGGCCTAGTTCATTCCGATCTATGTGGTCCTATGAGTATTTAAGCGAGAGGTGGTTTCGAGTACTTCGTTAGATTTATCGATGATTACTCGAGATATGGGTACATTTTTCTTCTGCACCGCAAGTCTGAATGCTTTGAGAAGTTCTTAAAGTATAAGGCAGTTGTGGAGAAGCAGTTAGGAAAAAGTATCAAGTCATTACGATCAGATCGTGGTGGCGAATATCTCTCGAATGAATTTAGGAGCTACTTGACGGATAATGGGTTTACGTCCCAGCTGACTGCGCCTGGCACCCTCAGCAGAATGGCACAGTAGAACGGAGGAACATGACTCTTATGGAAATAGTTAGGGCAATGATGAGTTATAGTAGTTTACCAGATTCGTTTTGGGGATATTCCCTAGAAACAACGGTATACATTCTGAATAGAATACCTTCTAAATCAGTACCGTCTACACCATTGGAGTTGTGGTCTGGGCATAAGCCTAGTCTAAGGCATCTCAGAATTTGGGGTAGTCCAGCACATGTGCTGAGAACCGATACTGATAAGTTGGAACCAAAATCAGAAGTAAGGCTGTTTGTGGGATATCCTAAGGAAACGAAAGGTGGTCTATTTTATAGTCCCGAGGACCAGAAAGTAATCGTTAGCACGAATGCTAGGTTCTTGGAAGAAGACTATGTCTTAGATCATAAGCCCAGTAGTAGACATGTTCTTGAGGAGTTAAAGGGAGTGAGTACTTCAATACCGAGTGCGCTAGATGTTACACCACAAAGTACTACAACACGTATCGCTGATGATGCACCTGAGCAGGTAGTACCTCATCGTATTGGGAGGGTTGTCCGGCAGCCTGAACGGTTCATGGGTCTGGGAGAGTCTTCTGAGGCCGTCCCAGACATTCTTGAATCCGACCCATGGACATACAATGAGGCACTCCAAGATCGAGACGCAGAGTCTTGGCAAAAGGCAATGAAATCTGAAATAGAGTCAATGGACACTAATCAGGTCTGGGATCTTGTAGAGCCACCCAGTGGCGTTCGCGCCATTAGTGCAAGTGGGTCTATAAGAGAAATAGAGGAGCAGATGGGAAGGTTGAGACCTTCAAAGCTAGGCTTGTTGCGAAAGGGTACATTCAGAAAGAAGGGATCGATTATGAGAAAAACTTTTCGCCGGTAGCCATGCTCAAATCCATCAGGATTTTCTTGGCTGTAGCCGCTTATATGGATTATGAGATTTGGCAAATGGATGTTAAGACCGCTTTCCTTAACGGAAATTTGGACGAGGACATCTATATGCAGCAACCAGAAGGATTCATTGCAAAGGGCCAAGAGCATCTGGTCTGCAAGCTGAAAAGGTCCATTTATGAGCTGAAGCAGGATTAGAGGTCTTGGAACATCCGTTTTGACGAGGTTGTCCAATCGTATGGATTTAGCCAATGTCCGGATGAGCACTGTGTGTATAAGAAAATTGATGGAAACGTGGTGGTGTTTCTAGTGCTGTACGTGAATGATATTCTTTTTATTGGAAACAGTGTGAAGATGTTGTCAGACGTAAAGGTATGGTTATCTAAGCAGTTTGATATGAAGGATTTGGGTGAAGTAGGACATGTTCTCGGAATTAAGGTCATTCGCGACCGAGAGAAGAAAAAGTTGTGCCTATCCCAATCCACATACATAGACACTGTCCTAAAGCATTTCAACATGCAGGATTCCAAGAAAGGGGATTTACCCTTTCGGCGCGGAATAACACTATCTAAAAGGATGTCCCCGAAGACGCCTCAAGAGGTAGAGGACATGAAGGCAGTTCCTTATGCATCGGCAGTAGGAAGCCTCATGTATGCTATGTTGTGCACGCGACCTAATATTTGTTATGCCGTGGGTATGGTAGCAAGATAACAGAGTAATCCAGGACCGGAACATTGGTCTGCGGTAAAGCATATACTCAAGTACCTACATAGGACTAAGGAGTACATGTTGATTTACCAGGCAGATGAATTGCTTTCGTTGGGTTACACCGATTTTGACTTCTAGACAGACCGGGATGAAAGCAAGTCAACCTCAGGGTTTGTGTTTACTTTAGGAGGAGGAGCCATAGTATGGAGGAGTGTCAAGTAGAAATGCATGGCGGACTCAACCATGGAGGCTGAGTATGTAGCAGCCTCAGAGGCAGCGAAAGAAGCTGTCTGGCTCAGGAATTTTCTCCTCGACCTTGATGTGGTACCGAGCTTGCCCGCTGCGATTACAATGTTCTGTGATAACAGCGGAGCAGTAGCAAATTCGAAGGAGCCACGGACTCATAAAGCGAGTAAACACATAGAGCACAAGTACCACCTGATACGAGAAATCGTTGGACGAGGAGAAGTCGTTGTTGCCAAGGTACAATCAGAGGACAACCTAGCAAATCCTTTTACGAAGAGCCTACCGGCGAAAGTCTTTACAGGACACGTAGAAGGAATGGGAGTCAGATGTTAGGGCAACATAGTAGACTAGTCTTTGAGAATTAGATTGAAAAAAATTCTGGTCATTTTGTTTAGCCATGAGCTTATAAAGCATAAGTGGGAGATTGTTAGAGGTATGCTGTAAAAGCTATGTTTTGCAGATTCTATAAATTCCATTTTGATATGGCAATCATATTTCGGTCAAAGTACATATGTTTGCAGTTTATTTATTTATGCAATACATACTCCATGTCTTATATTGAGGTAGTGTGGTTCGAAGTGTTTCGAACAGAAAGATCACCTATTGGTTCCTTATAAGACTAAATCATTCGTTCACAGTCTAGACTGGCAGTGAGACCCCACTTGGAAAAAGACTGTAGTGTATTCTTGATTCAGTTGTTCTTTGACTGGAGAATTACACTAGCACTTATGTTAAGTGTTGAACAGAACCGCGGAAGGCAAAGGTTATGAGACTCACTGACCGTTGTTGTAACCTCGTCCTTCAGTGATTGATGCGTTCTCTTAAGCCGTAAATAGGCATATATTTTTATTTCTTACTTATTTGATTTACTAAGTGATTCCTATTTTATTAGGATGGCATTCGAGGTATTTTGGTAAGTAAGAATAATTATATGATGTGCTATTATAAATTATTTCTGGTGACTATGTTCCAGTGCGCTGGATTGATAACGTCCCTGAAATGAGCTCAGGAATGTACGTTATGTCAAAACGCTGCAGGTAGACGATTGTCTGACATAATGGTTAAGGATCTGAGTGGTACTAATTTCGGAAATAAATAAAAAGTTGATTAATTACTTTGTCAGTAATTTAATTAATCAACGGACGTTGTATCTTAAACATAGGGAGTTAAATCGATCAATCGGATTAATATTATTTAATCATGGAGGCTCGATTTTATTGGTAAAATAGTGGCTAAATGGGGAGAGCAATAATATTACTCTAGTGGGATGTTTTGTTATGTAATTCCATTAAATAGGAATTAATTTTATTCCATATTAATTAATTAATTAGGAGAATAAAACTCCTACTAGAATCTTCTCTTGGGATTAGGAGACTTGGGAGTCTTCTAGAAGATGGAGATTAGTAGGAAATATATTTCCTACATAATATTATTAATTGGAGTAAAATTAGGTTTCCTAAATTAGGAATTAATTTTATTCCATGATTATTACTTTAATTAGGAAAGGTATTCCTACAAGGATCTCCTCTAGTGTTAGGAGACTTAGGAGTCTTCTACAAGATGGAGATTAGTAGGAGATTTCCTTCCTACATTAAATTAGTATTGGAGTTGAATTAGGATTCATAGGCCTAATGAATAAGCCCATATTTAGCACCTCCTTAAGGTCCCTAATGGAGCCTATAAATACACCATGTCCCAACCTCTCCTACATAGATGTTGGCCGATTTTTCTCTTCTACATACATGAGAGAATAACATCGTTCGAGAGTTAGGGAGATTCTATTAAACGCTCCACCAAGTTTAATCGAAGTAGGTGTTTAGGTAATCCGTTAGAAGGATTTTGGGTACAATTTATTCGAGCCTTTATATTTATATTTTCCGGTCATCATCATCACCTTATCGCCGCTCATTGCCGCTGTGATCCACCGCCAGAAAACACCCATCACCGCCGGTCGCCGCCCAAGCCCAGCCACGCGCAGCCGAACGCTACCGCGAACAGCCGCGCATAGCCGAGCCCAGTCCGCGACGCCCAGCGACGCCTACCGTGTGCTCCCAGCATCCATCACCCGTCCGCGAGGTCTCAGCACCGCCTGCCTGCTCGTCGGTCACTCCAGCTGCCAGTCGTCCTGCCCGCGAGATCCCAGCGCCCGTCCGCAACGCGCCTGCTATTCCTCGCACGCCCAGGAGAGCCGCAGCACACGCCCGCGTGATCCCAGACGCCCAGCGCTAGTCCGCGTAGGCCTAGGAGTCCCAGCGCACGTCCGCGACACGCAGGCCAGCGTTCACCCACGCATCCCAGCAGTCCCGCGCGTACGCCCAGCACCCGACGTGCCCCACCAGTGATCCGCATGTCATGCTAGCAGTCCGCGAACGCTGCCTGCGATCCGCGTACCGGCATGCTGTCCGCGCTCGACGCGCACGAGCTGCCCGCTGCACCCGATGACCGAGACCAAGCCACCGTGTGATCTAAGCCTCGTTTGACGTGTCGATTAGAATCGACTAAAGGCCAAACCTATCCGCCCATTAGGTTGTGGTGTTCAGACGAACTTCATCAACGGTACTCTACATCGTCTCAGAGTCGGCAAAATTTTAAAAGGTAAACGTCTATATCCTAACTATAGATTCCGCTGCGTTAGGACTTATTTCGATAAGTTCAATACTGTGCATGTTGTTTGACGTTCCTAACAGAACCCAACACTACCAACCTTTGAATCCTCCTAAGGTTAATATGACCAAGACTTAGATGCCAAAGATATGTTTCGTTCATTTTGGAAGGTTCCTTTCTCTTATTAAGATTAGATGATGAATTAAGTATATGTTTCTGTTGAAGTGGAGATGACTTATATTCTAGAATGTTTAGATTGTCTACTAATGAACCAGAACAAATGAACTTTTTGCCAAAATGAATAACAACTTTATTATCAAAAGTAGCAGAAAAACCCTTCATAAACAACTTAGAAACTGAAATCAAATTCTTTCTAAAACTAGAAACATAAAGACAATCTTTCAAAACTAGAAAATTATCTAAGCCAAAATCTAAATAGACGTCTCCCACTGCAACTGCTGACGCTCTACTAGCATCGCCCAAGTAGATGGTAACTTCTCCTTCCCTAAGTCGCTTGGTTTCCTAGAACCCCTGCATTGAATTGCAGACATGATCACTGGCTCTTGTATCTACACACCAGATACTGGTAGATAAAACTACTAAACATGTTTGAACGACTAAAGAAAAAATATACCTTTGTCGAACATCTTGAGGAGAGGGCAGTCTGTCTTCCAGTGTCCTTTCTACTGGCATTTGTGGCACTTGTCTTTCGGCTTCTTTGACTTATGTTGAGGTTGCGCGTCATTCATGACCGCCTTTCCCTTTCCTGCGAACTTCTTCCTCTTCTTGCCCTTAGGAGCCTTAGATGTGGAAGCTTCTCCCCACTGGGCCACAATAGCTTGGTTCTTCTGACGAAACAGGCCCTCTACCGACTGAAGTTCAGAGACATATTCCGGAAGAGTCATCAACATCTTATTCATGTTGTAATTCAACCAGAATTGCTCGAAGCTCTTCGGCAAAGACAAGAGCACTATATCGACCTGGGTTTCTCCGTCAGTAAAAGCCCCAAGAACCTCCAGCTTGTTCAGTTGGGCCATCATAGCAAGAACATGTTCCCTTACGGGAGTGCCCTCACGCATGGTCATGTTCATCAGAACCCTCGTGGCCTCTTGTCGGGCAGCCCGTGACTGATGACCAAATAACTCCATGAGATTGAGGAGTATCTCTACTGCAGTGTTCATAGACTTATGCTGATGTTGATGTACATTTGACAATGATGCCAAGATGTAACACTTCGCCATCTCATCAGCCATTTTCCACCGAGCATACGCCTCTTTCTCTTGGTCTGGTGCATTGTCAGCAGGCACATCCGGACAAGCCTCAACAGTAGCAAATTTTTACCCCACAGCAGTTAACACAATATCCAAGTTTCTTTTCCAGTCAATATAATTGGGACCAACAAGTTTGTTTTCTTTGAGAATTACGGACAACGGATTGAAAGACATTTTGAATTCCTGGGATCATACAAACATAGTCTTTACTCAGTCAAGTAGTTTTGAATTTAAACATCAAATATTGATCCCATGTAACAATATGCAAATAAATTCACCAACACCTCAAAACACCGAATCCCCGCAGGCCACGAAGTGTGGATGTCTACGGTTCAAATCTTCACAAGAGGAGGGATAAATCCCATTAGCTTAACATACTGCCGAGCAGCACTTAACTAATAGTTGGTCTCATCTTTTGGCCAGCGCAATTAACTTATAAAAAAATAAAAACGACCTTATCCTTTGGGACTATCGTATTTATTTGCACTTTAAGTGTAACACATTAATTGGTACTAAGTTTACTACCAAACTTATACGTCCACCTTTGGGTTACCCGTACGCTTTTGAAATAGCTCACATAACCATTCCGAAGGAGATCCGTCCTTGTGAACTGTGAAATAAAATGTCCTTTGGGCTTGAATTAAATCACTTCACTGACAAACCTATAATGGAGGCCTCAGACGTAATTTATTTCAACCAATTACACACTTAATATATTTTTTGTTACGGGATTTTCTAAAACATGCTTGATTTGCACATAAGCAATCACATAAAACATGCATGATTAATAAGCAATAATAAACTAGGAATTATAATCCAATTATCATGGTCATTAATCAATCTTCAATGTTACGGAGAAAACACAGTCCTGTCCTCGTTGAGTGTGTCTTCCGATTCAGGTATTGGAACTCCCCTTTCACAGTGACTCCCATTGAATTGGTCGTCTCCGGGAAGGTCGCCATTGGATCATCACCATGGCATCCGTGTACGCGTCTGTCGCCTTGCCCCGTCAAGGTTGGTCCATGTCCGCCGCATCAATAATGAATAATATAAACAACAATTACATAATTCATCCTATGACCCACGCAGGAGCCGTACATGAGTTTTTATGAAAGCAATAAACTATACGGTGCCCACTGCGCGAATAATTTATTACAAGCATTCACCAACCTAAAAATTCCTCGACATGTCCGAGGCTTTAAAAACAGCATACATTCAACATGAATTAAAATCCATACATACGGGCCACAATAGTCGAATTCAAAATCACCTGCAAAAACTTATTGCAATTTCTAACCTACTATGCCGTTGCGTCCATACGCACATAATTCATGGAAACAAGCAAAGTCCAAATTCAAATATGCACGAGGTTGAATTAAACCTGGGCTTTGATACCAGTTGTTGGGTTCTATGAGGAATGTCAAACAACGTGCACAGTATTGAACTTATCGAAATAAATCCTAACCAGCGGAATCTATAGTTAGGATATAGACGTTTACCTTTTAAAATTTTTGCCGACTCTGAGACGATGTAGAGTACCGTTGGTGTAGTTCGCCTGAATACCACTATCTAATGGGCAGATAAATTTGGCCTTTATTCGATTCTAATCGACACGTCAAACGAGCCTCGGTCGCACGGTGGCTCGGTCTCGGGGTCGGAGTGCAGCGGGCAGCTCGGTCACGGGTCACGCGCGGATGCTGGCAGCGGGCGTGTGCAAGGAGCAGGTGCACGGGTCGCTGGGCGCTGGCAGTGAACGCGTGCGGGCAGTCCTATGCCTAGGCGGACTGGCGCTGGCAGGTGGATACACGCGGGCATGGGAAGCAAGTCTCCTGGCGCACAAAGAGTGGCGCGCGCATGGAGGATGCGCGCTGGGAACGTGCGTGGGCAGTGACTGGCAGCGAACACGAGCAGAGAGCGCGACTGAGGCACTGGGCGCGACTGGCGAGCGGACAAGCAATGGCGTGGGGTGTCGCTGGGAGCTCGCAGACGTCGCTGGCGAGGCCTGGCGATGCGCGACTGCTTGCGGTGGCGTGCGGTCGCGGTCGGCTGGGCTTCGGGCGGTGTCCGGCGGTGGTTGGCGATTTCTGGCGGCTTCTCACGGCGGTGGACGGTGGCGTGTGGAGGAGGAAAGTGACCGAAAAATATGTAATTAAAAGGCTCGAATAATATTGTACCAAAAAGCCTTCCAACATATTACCTAAACACCTACTTCGATTAAACTAGGTGGAGCGTTTAATCGAATCCCCCTAACTCTCGAACAATGCTATTTTTCACGTATATAGGGTGAAAAATTGGCCAGCATAATGATGAACAAGAGGTTGGGACTTGGTGTATTTATAGGCTCCATTAGGGACCTTAAGGAGGTGCTAAATATGAGCTTATCCCATTAGGCCTATGAATCCTAATTCTACTCCAATACTAATTCAATGTAGGAAAGAAATCTCCTACTAATCTAACTCTTCTAGAAGACTCCGTAGTCTCCTAACACTAAAGAGGATTCTAGTAGGAATAATTTTCCTAATTAAATTAATAATCATGGAATAAAATTAACTCCTAATTTAGGAAACCTAATTCTACTCCAATTAATAAACTAATATAGAAAATATTTTTTCTACCAATCTTCATCTTTTAGAAGATTCTTTTAGTCTCCTAACACTAGAGAAGATTCTAGTAGGAATATATTTTCCTAATTAAATTAATTAATATGGAATAAAATTAATTCCTATTTAAATAGAGTTAAAATAATAAAACATCCCACTAGAGTAATATTATTGCTCTTTCCATTTCGCCACTATTTTACCAATAAAATCGATCCTCCATGATTAAATAATATTAATTCGATTGATCGATTTACCTCCCTATGTTTAAGATATAACGTCCGTTGATTAATTAAATTACTGACAAAATAATCAATCAACTTCTTATTCATTTCCAAAATTAGTACCACTCAGAACCTTAACCATTATGTCAGACAATCGTCTACCTGCAGGGTTTAACATAATGTACATTCCTGAGCTCATTTCGGGGACGTCGTCAATCCAGCGCACTGAAATATAGTGACCGTAAATAATTATAATAGCACATCAAATAATTATTCTTACTTACCAAAATACCTCGTATGTCATCCTAATAAAATAAGAATCACTGAAGGTCGAGGGTTAGAAGCCAAATAAATGCTAAAGTTGGTTCATCCAATTTGTAAAGTTCTATGTTTTTTAGGACAAAAGGTAGTTTTGAATATTTTTCTTCTAAGAATTTTGTTCAAGACAGGGTACATTAAGTGACATTCCATAAGCTTGAGTACTTTGAGGAAGGACAATGGCGGTTATGGAAAGATGTCGAGATTAATGTATCAGTGGCGTTATGATTAAGATCGTAGTGACTAATACCTTTTGGAAAATTATAGAAATACCTGTTGGATGTTGAGATGCGATCTCGTCGAGATTAATGTGTCAGTGGCGTTACGATTAAGATCGTAGTGACTAATACCTTTTGTAAAATTATAGAAATACTTGTTGGATGTTGAGATTCGATCTCAATGTGTTTCACCTGGTTCATCGGAACAGGATGGTGCAACAGATGGAAGGAAAATGTCTCTCTAGAAGATTGGTTATGTCAATGATGAGTTATTAGGAATTTCGCTTATTCGTATTAGGGTTGTGCAAATAGCAGGATAAGTTTTGAACATAATCCTATCTATGTTTAGTAGTAATTACTCTGAATGAATTGTTGGCAAGGGTAGGCCTTGTCAGGAACATATTCGGATTCAGAGCATTTCAGCACACGTGCTGGAAAGTTGATACTAATAGAATTGGAAAAGATGTTCGGATATTAGGCTATTTGTGGGATACTTCATAGTAACGAGAAATGAGTGGATTATTATAGTACTAAAAGTCAGAATATGTTCGTTAGCGAATGTCTGATTTTTAGAGGAATACTAAGTAATAAATCACTATGTTCATTTGTAGAATTGTTTTAAGGAAAGATAAAGGTAAAAGTTCAAACTTTGTTACCAAGTGTACAAATGTGATACCACAAGGAAAACTGCAACACATATTTTGTGCTATACACCTTTGCAGAGGGAACCTCGTTGTAGTGGGAGGGTTGCAAGGCAACTCCATTCGTGATAATAAGAGAGTCGTTGGACTCAATCTGTGTTAATCACAAGTTCATGGAATTCATGTTTTGAGAAAGTCTCGGACTTAGTCTCTAGTAAACTTGAATCGATCCCTAGTTATACAATGAGGAGATCCAAGACAAGGATGCAGAAACTTAGCAAAGTTTTAATGATTTCTGATTTAGGGTCATGGACTCTAATCAGATCTGGGTTCTTATAGAATTACCAAGTAGCATACATGCTATTGGACGAAATCTATAAGTGAAGACTTTAGTACAAGGCTTGTTGTGAAAATGATGAACTCAGAAAGAACGGGATCTGTTATGAGTTAATTATTTCACTGGTTGCCGAATTTAAAGCTGATGCCATTCATATGAGTTATGAGTTAGGCAAAGTGGATGTCAAGACATTTTCCTTAATTGGGAGTCTTATAGGAATATCCACGGAGCAGCACCCAGAATTTTTCATTAGAAAAGGCTAAGAGCATCAAGTCAGTTGGCTGACAAAGTCTGGTTATAGACCGTGGTAGGCCGATCATTTGGCGAGTAAATTTAAATCATAGATTCGATTATTCACCAAATCCTTTAAGGAATGGCTTTCCGGCGAAAGCAGATGATGACCATGTTAAAGGATTGGGAGTCTGATGTATGGCAGAAAAGACAACAGTTCTTTGAGAATTAAGAGTGAAAGAGAATCCTGGTTAGCAATAGCCATGAGCTTATTAAGCATAAGTGGGAGATTGTTAGAGGTATGCTGTAAAATCTCGATTTTGCAGATTCTAGCAATTAAATTTTGATCAGGCCATCATGTTTCGGTCAAAGTACATATGCTTGCAGTTTATTTATTTATGCAATCATACTCCTTGTCTAACATTGGGATAGTTTGGTTCGAAGTGTTTCGAACAGAAAAATCACCTATCGTTTCTTTGTAAGACTAAACTATTCGTTCACAGTCTAGACAGGCAGTGAGACCCCTCTTGGACAAAGACTGTAGTGTATTCTTGATTCAGTTGGTCTTTGACTGGAGAATTACACTAACACTTATGTTAGGTGTTGAACAGGACCACATAAGGATTAGATTATGAGACTCACTGATCGTTGTTGTAATCTAGACCTTCAGCAATTGATGCGTACTCTTAAGCTATAAGATAATATAAAAGATTTGAAGATTGATGCGTACTCTTAAGCAATTGATGCATACTCTTAATCTAGACCTTCAGCAATAGAAGATTCGAAGGTTGTTAATTCGTATATATACATATTTTCCTACGACTAGCCACCGTTCCCAATCGCCGGAAATCACCAACTCGCGGCAAGCTTTTTCATCCCGCGCCCAGGTCCTGCATCGCGCGTCCAGGCCTTCAGTTCATGTCCGCAGCCCAGCAGATGCGAAGCCCAGATGCGCAGCCCGTCCTTGTTCGGCCCAGCGTGATGGAGAAAAAGGTGCAGCCCGTCCTGAAAGAAAGCCCAATGCGCCTGGCCCATTCCGCGTGAGAGTCCAGCAGAGGAAAGGAAAACGTGCGGGCTGTAAAGCCCGCGTCTCAGCCCGCTCAGCCCGATACCTCTCTCAGCTCTCAGCCCGTGCCAAGCCCGCGCTCATCTCAGATCCCAGCGCGCGAGCGGCCCGACCAAGCCCATGAGCAGCACAGGTTCTCCTGGCCCATTATATGCGGCCCAGCGATGTTGTCCGCGGCCCAGAAGCTTATAGCATGGCCCAGTTCGTGCTCCTTGTGTCCAGTGCGCGTCCCTCCAGCCCAGATGCGTTCAGCTCGAGCCCAGCAGCTCTAGACCGGTCCAGATGCGGCCAACAAGCTATAAACCGGTCCTACTCGGCCCAACAGTCCCGGTTGGTGTCCAAAGCAGTCCCCTAGCAGTCTGAATGGTCCGATTAATTTTCCAGAGGTTCGAGACGATCCAATAAGCCTGACGAGCAATTGGTGCACCATGATGACTCGATTAGAATTGAGAAAGGCCAAGTCCAGCTGCCCATTGGACTTTGGTGTTGAGACGATCTCCATCAACGAAAATCAGAAACGTCTCAGAGTCGACAAAAATTTTAAACTGTAAGTCCTAATCCTAACTACAAATTCCGCTGCGTTAGGATTTATTATTAAATAGATTTGAATATGCACATTGTCGACGTTCCTAATAGAACCCAACAGTCGATACGTGGAGCTGAGTTTCAGCATGTTGCCCGGGTCACGCCGAAAACTTACCCACAATCTCGACACACCCGTGACTTCTTGCCGAAGCGATTTTCACGGTAACTGTGCAACCATGCATGTAGTATAGCCCCACTTTACTCATACTTACAACAGACGATTCTACGACACAAACGTAGCCCCTCATGGCTCCGTTTGTTGGCAACATAAGTCCCCTATCTCGCCATCTCGAGAAATCCTCGCATAGGAATAGGAAATCTATCAGCCACGCTTCCTTATCTAAACCATTGATCAAGGATGCAAACGCGGTTAGGTGGAACTTAGAAATCTCGGTGGTCAAACCGTCCAAAAGGAAAATAAAATGGAGGTTTGAATTTTTAATGCACTGTGTAATTTGATACTTGAACACCAAGTATCCAGAGTTGCACAAAAATAGACTGACAAACAGTAATGAATATTCAAACAGTTACGGAAGCACCTTTGACCAAAAATTGAACCTTCAGGAGGGCGTCCCACTCTTCCTTCAGATCTCTTTCATTAATGTGAACAACTCATACATCATCCAAGGGTTTACAGTATAGACTCCCTCTACACTCTACTTGAATAATGATTCACACAACTACTTATCTGACCACAACTCCCTTGTGGATTTTTTTTAGTTCGAATCCCTCAAACTAAATCAGAATGAACCTCCGAACATTTTGTAACAAAAACTAATATGTTGTGCTTATCACTCAAGAGAAGAAAACAAAAAATGAAACTCAAAAATTCTCAAAAACAAAAGTCATTCTCAACTCTGGTCTCGTCCTCCTTTTATATTCAACATCCTATGGGAAGTCTTTTCACCCAAGACACATGCGCATAAGGAATGTAAATCTCTCGAGCTTCTTCAGCTTTGAATATGGAAAGTGTATATCGCGATCTCCCTTCACTCTATATTATGGAAAGTGTATCTCCCACTCAATCCCAAAGTCATGCCAAAATAATAAAATAAATAATCAGACCTTTGGACTTAATTAAAATTGAACCTAATTCATACCAAAAATAAACTTCCCTTGAATACTTCCGTAAATTTCTGGACTCTGCGAACATCAGAAGGTTCATCAATTTACTGCCAATCTTCTGTTGGGTTCGATATACTGTACGAAACAGAGTTTACAACGGAATTTAAAATTTTATAAATATTTATCTTATAAATACTTATTCCGTACATAAGTATAACGAGATAACGAATAAGCATCATTTAAAATCTACTAACTTTTACTAATTTTGATTTGATACGTAATTTATAAAAATTGCCTTTGTTCTTGAACTCCTTCAAAACCGACGATGTATGAGGAAAATCAATTCCCGGTTTGATAACGATCACTTCTTGTGGTTACTCACTTTAGGAATCCAAATGTCTTCCCTCTAATCGTATCCACCTTTTGAACTTTGGTTCCGACTATAGTTTCTTCGCTAGTAGAAACTACTCGGTTTTTCAAGAAGTATAGAATATATATTTATAAGGAAATTTTACAAGAACTCTTTCTTGTTTTATCACTCAACTCTTTCAATGTTTTTCTCTTGGAAGAATTTAGCCAAAAACTTAGCCAAATTTAACATCAAATATGTCCATATTTATACTAAACATTTTAGTATAAAATAATAATATTAGGTAGAATATTTTCATAAAATATAAAAAGTCTTCAAGAATATTTTCATAAAATATTAAATCATGAAGAAGACTTTTACTACCCAATATTGTATTAATAAAAATAAGATTAATTATGTGGGTTGGTTAGCAACTCCAAACCACCATAATTAGATTATTCTTATTAATATTTAATCTTCAATCATAATAAAGATAAATAATAAAATAATAATTCTTGAAAACATTTTTCAAGACTTTATTATTTTAATCTATTCTTCCATTTCCTTTTTTAATAATCTTATTATTATTTGCATTTGAAATTTAAAATCCAATTTTAAATTCCAACTATTAATTAGTAATTCCATTAATTACTAAATTAATATCTAAAATTCAATTAATCAATCTAATTGATTAATTTAATATATTCCTTTAATTGATATCTAATCAAATTAGGTTTGTCAATTAATTCTAACTCTTTAGAAATACTATTTGAATTTTACCTTCATTCAAAAATTGGTGTGACCTTTTAGGTTCACAATTAATACTAGTAGTGGGTTTACAACTCTTTGTAATTTGAGTTAATCTTATTAACTCTTATTCATGAATTAACTCTTTAATTCAAGAACCCACATATCATGAGAACATCTAGCAAGTAGCATGAATCTAGTATTAAGTGAATAGCGAGTAAACCTATTTCGATTACAAATCCATACATGCAAAATCCTTTCGACATCCAATGTCCCGATTAAATCTTTGGGTATGATTTTGTCGAAACCCAAATTGATTTAATAACTATGATTCCATTTCAAGTTTAGTAATTCGTTTATGAATCTCTATTCATCCTGCCTTGGCCAAGGACTTTGAATTACTAACTATGAAACACATAGGAAATTCACTTATCTTCATAAGTATCGAATCCTTTGTTGGCCACTGACAAACTTCCATACATATTAATATAATACCTAAAATATCCCTTTATACGATTCTGCTAGCAATCAAAAGGATAAACCAAAGTAAAATATAATATGCACAAAGTTACCATTGTGCCTCAAGTCTAAGGATTAATCATGTACTATTGTAACATGAAAATTCTTATTCGACATGATAAACTTTCATTAAGAATTTTTATACAGTCATGTTCAGTGAATTAGTTCTCTAACAAGCACCCACATATATGTATTTGCGTCTCACGCTAATGTTGATGGAATGCAACATTCTTATCTAATAAGCATACATACTATGTGCAAGTCTTTTCCGGATTTATTCGATATCCCATCTCGAAACATCCAACGATTTGGAACTGTATTTAAGATCACAGCTTTCAAGATATGTTCCATGATCACCATCTCTATGCGCAACCATATCTTATAGCTATAAGTGATATAGGGATTTTATTTTAAGTTCAAATATATGATAAATGCTTGCTCTTAAAATAAAGTAATGCCTTATTATTTAATATAATTCCAATAGATTGTATTTACAAGTAGAATACGTCCAATCTGATTGGAACACCGGGTATCCTACTCTAACAATCTCCCACTTACCCTAGTTCCAATCACTCATGTATCTTAGACCCATCTTCTCAAGATGTCCTTCGAACATTTTCAGTGATAAAGGCTAGTTAAAGGGTCTGTTATATTTTCTGCTGAGTCGACTCGCTTCATTACGACGTCCCCTCTACCAATGATTTCTCTAATCAAATGGTATCGTCTCATAATGTGTTTGGATCTTTGATGAGATCTTAGCTCCTTTGCTTGTGCAATAGCCCCATTTTTATCACAATAAATCATTATTGGATCAACAACAGATGGTACTACACCCAACCCTTGGATGAAGTTCCTTATCCAAACAGCTTCCTTTGCAGCATCAGATGCAGCAATATATTCAACCTCTGTTGTAGAGTCAGCAATCGTTTCTTGTTTGGAACTTTTCCAACTAACTGCTGCTCCATTCAGAGTAAACAAGTAACCAGATATGGATTTAAAGTCATCTTTATCAGACTGAAAACCAGAATCAGTAAAGCCTTCTAGTTTCAGTTCTCCATTTCCATACACCATAAAGATATCCTTAGTCCTTCTCAAGTACTGAAGAATCATCTTAACGGCTTTCCAGTGTTCTTCACCTGGATTAGACTGATATCTGCTCGTTACACTAAGTGCATGAGCCACATCAGGTCTTGTACATAACATTGCATACATAATGCTACCAATAGCTGATGCATAAGGTATATGACTCATCCGTTCTCTTTCTTCAGGTGTCTTTGGAGACATCATCTTAGAAAGTGAAACCCCATGACTCATTGGAATATATTCACGTTTCGATTCTTCCATACTAAACCTTTTTAGTACCTTATTTATGTACGTAGACTGGGATAGTCCGATCATCTTTTTAAATCTATCTCTATAGATTTTTATCCCTAGGATAAAAGATGCTTCTCCTAAATCTTTCATGGAGAACTGTTTAGACAACCATGTCCATGTTGATTTGTAGCATTCCTATATCATTCCCAATGAGTAGGATGTCATCAACATAGAGAACAATAAATGCAACTGTATTCCAACTAACCTTCTTATAAACACATGGTTCATCCGGATTCTTATGAAAATCAAACGTTTTGATCGTTTCATCAAACTGAGTGTTCCAACTCCTCGAAGCTTGTTTAAGTCCATAAATGGACCTTTGAAGCTTACAAACCATTTGCTTGCTCCCACTGGATATGAAACCCTGCGGTTGTTTCATATAAATGTCTTCCTTAATGTTTCCATTAAGAAAAGCAGTTTTCACATCCATTTGCCATATCTCGTAGTTATAATACGCAACTATGGCTAGCAATATCCTAATAGATTTAAGCGTTGCTACTGGTGAAAAAGTTTCCTCATAATCAACACCTTGTTTTTTTGAGTATAACCTTTAGCAACCAGTCTTACTTTAAAAGTATCAACTTCTCCATTTACACCACGTTTTCGTTTGTAAACCCATTTACAACCTATGGGTACTATACCTTGTGGTGGATCAACCAAAGTCCATACTTTGTTTGAATACATGGAGTCTATCTCAGATTGCATAGCTTCTTGCCAGTTATCTGAGTCAATGTCCGACATTGCCTCATCATAGCTTATTGGATCATTATCCAAAAGGAGTCCCTCTTCATTGTTCTCTAACAATAGGTATAGCCTCTCAG
>CACSLK010027813.1:4077047-4091404 GCA_902706635.1 Striga hermonthica | reverse complement strand
TTATTTATTTATTTATTCAGAATATTTGCGAAAAACCGCGTACTCTGATGTATTAGTCAGACGGGGTGTTACACCGCTGCTGCCGCTATGTGCGGGCAGCGTGGCCACGACCGGCCCTTGCCGGCCGTTTGGTGATTTCCTCCGGCAACTCTAACATGAACTAACATGATGTAACATGAAATGATCATAGGTACTGAACTTACTCAAAAATCATGCACCTCACTCGGCTTAAGGCCAATCCTCGGCCGAACATCACTTTGCCCCGACCATCAAGGCTTGATTGAACATAAAATATTATTTAAAGGCTATTGAGACTGGGATTATTCGAACAATTCTGATCATATTAAAAGATAAGAGGGCATATACTACGACCCGTGGGCATGCACTACGTGTGCAGCTCACTTCCTTGAGCCAAATCATGAATCAAAGTACAACTTGTCTCGACCTATCTTTTAATACTGAACTTATAAGGACATAACATGATAAAATAAACATGAATTGCACAGGAGTTGCCGGGTAGAACATGAACTTACTCGATCATAGCCTAACATGGCCCTAACCGAGCATAACTTGCTATTTACATGCATTTCTGGACATGAGTTGCATAAACTGACTTGAACATGATCTAACCAACATAAAAGGATCCTGAAAATGAAGTTACCTTCTCAATTACTCGGAGAATTTCCCATGAACGGGCATAATTTCTCGTCTCCGGGCCTATGCGCGTGCGTGTGTGATTAGGGCTAATATTTTGGCTTAGTTCTTGCTGAGTGTATGGCTTTGCTAATCAGCCCTATTTTCACCATAAAATGCTGACTTATAAAGATTAAAAACGTGATGGATTTGGGTTGAAAAGTCTCGGCTAATGGCCTAAGGCCACTTGCCGTGCGCTCGGGCCATGAGGTGGCCTTATGGTGCTTACTCACCAAAAGCTTTGCTTAGTCATGGCCCCAAGAGCTACCAGCTCCCCAAGTGTCCCTACATGATAAATATGTACGTGAAATGTGGGGGAAAACTTGACCCTCGGTCATTAGCTTACCATAAACACGGCTTAGGCGTTAAGAGCGTGCTAGTGGCGTGCTTATGTGCGGTAATTGTCGTGCTAAGCATGCTTGATGCTAAGCTAAACATGATTATTTTAAACATGATAAACCTTAAACTAATCCTCATTAATGTTAATTAATCTTAATTAACATTAAGCTAATCATGATTATCTTTAAGCTGATTATGATTAATTAGCTAAACATGGATTAAGTTAATTAAGCAAAGGTTAATGACCATTACTCAATTAAAGATGGATGGTGTACCAATGTGAACGCGTCGCTGTACAGGAATGACGACGTCCGTATATGGTAACCCTAACCGAACGTGCTCATTTTCAGTTACAACTTGACCTCGGAACTTAATTCGAATATTCTTAACTTCGACGATTAATCCGAACATTAATATTTCGAATAATTCGTCAACTTGGCTTTTTAATTCCGAACTCATTAACTAATTAAATGAATCGAAATTAAATCTGAAAACTTAACGACTAATAGTCGAACTTGGAATATGACTGACTGAATCACTTGAACTTGAACATAAACATTATTATTTATTAACAAAGGCTAGCTTTAAAATTAAAAGCTAGTATTTTCCTTTATTAATAAACTCGGGGTAGAGAGAGAGAAACCGGGTCGGCTCGACCAGTTCGGTTCTCTCGGTTCTTAAATAGACGAGACTCGGGCTCGGTTCGAACATTCGATAATTAAAATAAAACCGAGATAATTATATGTATATATAACAAACATTTCAATATTATTACTAATACTCAATTAAACACATTTTATTATCTATTAATAATACACATTTAAACAATTAGCCAATTTAATTAAATATCAATAATATTTATTACATATAACATTTAGACAATTAATATTAATAATAGTAATATTACTAATAACAATAAATAATAGCAAGTTGGCATTTAAGAACAATAATAATAATAAAATAATCCAATTTATTCCTAAACGGACGGGACGTTACAGTATCCTTTCTAGAGTTCATATGAAGTCAGACCAATACCTCGACGAAGGTACACACCATTCACGAGATAGCATGCTGTATTGATTGCCTCAGCCCACCATCTGGAAGAAATGTTTTTGGAGTTCAACATGACTCTGGCCATCTCTTGTAGAGTGTGATTCTTCCTTTCAACAACTCCATTTTGCTGAGGAGTTTTAGGAGCCGAGAACTCGTGTTTAATACCAAGAGAATCACAAAATTCAGCAAACTCGGAATTTTCAAATTCTCTTCCATGATCGCTTCGAATACTTATTATGGGAAAACCTTTCTCAGTCTGAACCTTCAGACAAAGTGACTTAAAAGCAGAGAATGTATCAGATTTTTCACGTAAAAAATCAACCCAAGTATATCGAGAGAAATCATAAACGCACACAAAAATGTACGTTTTACCTTGATAACTTTCTACCTGTATGGGCCCCAAGAGATCCATGTGAAGAAGTTCTAGGATTTGTTTAGAAGCAATATAGTTCAGTGCCTTGTGGGATGTCTTCGTTTGCTTACCTAGTTGACAAGGTTCACAAATTGGCTGGTCCTTCACAGCAATCTTTGGAACACCCCTGACTACACCTGCATTAGTCAATTTGAAAAGGTGAGAGTACCCAATGTGCCCTAAGCGTTAATGCCATATTTCAGGTTCACTCACATTTGACAAAAGGCATTTTTCATTAACATCAACAAGATAACAGTTATCCACTGAACGAGAACCTCTAAGAACACAAGAACCTTCACTGTCTTTCACATAACATTTATTACATGAGAAACTGACACTGAGGCCTTGATCACATAGTTGACTCACACTCAAAAGATTTGCCTTTAGCTTATCAACAAGTAACACATCAGTTAGTTTAGGTATTCCTCCCAAATTTAAACAACCAGTTCCAATAACATTATTGCTCACTCCATCACCAAATGTGACTTCCCCATTTTAACTAGATTGAACGTTCATCAAGTATGAAGGTTCACCAGTCATGTGTCTAGAGCAGCCGCTGTCCAGATACCATTTACCTTCCAGAGAAGTCCTGAGGGACAGAACAGATGCAAAACAGTTGAAGGATTTCTTTGCAACCCACACTTGATGCGTTTTGGTACGATTATTTGGGAGATTCCTGAGGTGGACCTTCACTGGAATGCCAGAATGATTCCAACTCCTAACTTTTCCTGTACAAAGATCATGATGCATTTTATAGCATCTAGGTCTTATGTGACCAGTTACACCACAGTAATGACAGATAGGAACAAAGTTATGGTGAGTATTAATAACAGATTTCTGCTTGGGAGAATGTACCTTCAAGGGAGATTGTGGAGATGGAGGTTTACTTACAGTGCTTTTTACAAACCTGTCAAACACGTTTCTAGAAGGTCTCCCGTGGAGGTTCAAGCCTCCAACTCCAGGTTTGTCACCAAATCCAAGACGAGTATGTTTTGAATTTGAAGCACCAGTTGAGGACTCAGGAAAGTCTTCCCTACCAGTGTACCCTATTCCAGTGAGATCTCCATGTTGTCTTCCCAAGGAAAGAAGTTCATCAAGGTATGCTTTTTCTTTGTTCAGTTTTCGAACAACTTCTGTAGTTCGATTCAACTTAACAGAGTTTGACTTCAGTTTGCTTTTCATGCTAGCATGTTCGTTCATCATCCGCTCAGCTTCATTTTTCAGTAGAACAATTTCCTGGTTCCGCTCGACAAGAAGTTTCTGAGTAGAGAATAGTTCATTCCTCAAGCATTCAATGGTGTGAGCCTTCTCCAGTCCGTCTTGTTTAGCAAGTTTGACACTGCTCTCTAGAATGCAAGTTCGTGCCTTAGCAGTATCCAGTTCACACTCTTTAGTAGCAGTGGAGGCGGATGCTTGTTCGTTCAGCACCCTATTTGCTCTCGAAAGTCTAAACACTTCATTTTGAAGCTTCTGAAGAGCCTCAGATGCTTGAGCGCACTTTTCCATAGCAAGAAAGTGAACTGGATCTACACACACAATTTGATCTGATTCACCCTTAGATGCTTCAGTTTCTTTCGAACTTTCTTCAAACTTGGTCGGAGTATGAGAAGTGGTGAGACACATAAACTTCTTGACTAAGGTATGAACCGCCAGGTTGCTTGTGTGCAACGAAGGTTCGTCTGTGCCCTCTTCATCTGAGTCTTCCCAGGTTGCCTTCAGTGACTTATTCTTCTTCTTGAGATTAGCACACTCAAACTGGAAGTGTCCAAAGCCTCGACACTCCCTGCATTGATCCTTCTCGACTCGTTGTGAATAGGATTTTGAGAGTGGCATAGTACTTTTCTTGTCCTGCACTACATTCTTGCTGAAACTGTTTCCCCTTTTTCCAGCAAATTTGTTCTTGTACAGCCTTTGACTCATCTTCTCATAGTTTCTCGCGATTAAGGCTAGTGCTTCCTACAGCTCACTATCATCTGCCAACGGACCTTCATCATCATCGCTTTCTTCTCTTTCCTTGACTACAACAGCTTTGAGACCTAAGCCTTTACTCTTCACTTTGTCATAATTATTGTTGATTTCAAAAGTTCTCAGCTCTCCAAGAAGTTCATCAACATCCAATGACGCCACTCTTTAAAAACTTTCAAGAGCCGTGATTTTCTCTCTAAACCTGGGAGCAACGGTTCTCATAATCTTCTGGACTTGACGTTTTTCAGAGATTTCTATTCCAAGCATCATGCTTTGGTTTACCAGAACACAAAATCTGGCATAGTATACGTCAATTGTTTCTTCATCTCTCATTTTGATCTCATCAAATTCAAGAGTTACCCGTTGTAGTCTGGACACTTTGACAGTCGTTGAACCTTCAAATTGACGCTGTAAGACCCTCCAGGCATCTTTAGAAGTTTTGCAATGTACTATCATCTTGTGTCTTATCTGATCAACTGCCATCATGATCGCATATAGGGCACGATAGTTGGCTTCTTTTTGAAGCTTCTCAGCATCAGTCCAGTTGTCCTTAGGTTTAGAAACCGTGACTTTCATTGTTGTTTCTTTACCTTGATCAGGTGCTTGTTGCATGACAGGATGCTCCCAGCCATTTTCAACACTCTCCCACACGGCTTTTCCAAGCGACCTCAAAAAGATTGTCATCATAGACTTCTAATATGAGTAGTTCGAACCGTCCAATTGTGGAGGCCTGGACATCGATCCGCTTTCTTGATTCATGATTTGAGAGAACAGACGTCCTAGGATCTTTCGTAATGAAGATGAAAACCCGCTCTGGTGCCAATTGTAATTTGATACTTGAACACCAAGTATCCAGAATTGCACAAAAATAGACTAACAAACAGTAATGAATATTCAAACAATTGCGGAAGCAGCTTTCACAAAAAAGTGAACCTTCAGGAGAGCGTCCCACTCTCCCTTCAGATCTCTTTCATTAATGTGAACAACTCATACATCATCCAAGGGTTTACAGTATAGACTCCCTCTACACTCCACTTGAATAATGATTCACACAACTACTTATCTGACCACAACTCCCTTGTGGATTTTTTTAGTTCGAATCCCTTAAACTAAATCAGAATGAACCTCCAAACATTCTATTACAAAAACTAATATGTTGTGCTTATCACTCAAGAGAAGAAAACAAAAAATGAAACTAAAAAATTCTCAAAAACAAAAGTCATCCTCAACTCTGGTCTCGTCCTCCTTTTATATTCAGCATCATATGGGAAATCTTTTCACCCAAGACACATGCACATAAGGAATGTAAATCTCTCGAGCTTCTTCAGCTTTGATTATGGAAAGTGTATATCGCGATCTCCCTTCACTCTATATTATGGAAAGTGTATCTCCCCCTCAATCCCAAAGTCCTGCCAAAATAATAAAATAAATAATCAGACCTTTCGACTTAATTAAAATTGAAACTAATTCATACCAAAAATAAACTTCCCTTAAATACTTCCATAAATTTCTGGACTCTGCGAACATCAGAAGGTTCATCAATTTACTGCTAATCTTCAGCACTTACACACTGTCCTCCGAGAGGCAACACGCTCGCAGGCGCTGCATATGCAGGGCGCCAGGACGCTCGCATGCACCTGTTCAGAGACCAGCCGCAAGGTCAAGGTTTGGCAAAACATGCTAGCCTTGGAGTTCCGTGTATCTGGTGATGGCAGTTGCAGCATGCGTGTGAGTCAATGATCGACCGCTTGTCTCTCAGCACGGGCGTACATACTCGACCACCACCTCGTGGCTACACCAAGTCAGGGTCAGTTTATGATTCAGGGTTGACAAGAAAATTCAATCCATGGTTTTTCTCAATACGAAAACTTTCCGATTTGGGATTTCACATAGGCTAAGGCAATAGAAAGGGAGGGGTTTTTCCACATAAATTTATACCACTGGGGTTAATTCCAAACAAGCTTTTTGGTTTTACATGAATTCAAAAGTTTCAAGGTCTAAAAAATAACAGGGCATAAAATCGAGTTGCAAGTACACTACCTTTTCCAACGACACACTCTAACACGCAAAAGACACAACGCGAGAGATAGGCAGAAATCCTCAAAGAAAATCTAATGCGGCTCTCTAGTTAAGAATGGTACTAGGTCACCGGCTCTTTCCGAGACACTAACTAGCTAGCTCACTTCGGCTCTTCCGACTAACACCATCGGCCATCACGTAAGCTCTTCTTCCACTAACTAGTCGTACGAGCAATCCTCAATGAGCTCCATTTATCTGTACTGCCCAGAGTTCACACCTCAAGGTCTACGCGAGAGGCTTCGTTCATAAAAATGACCTCGATCACGTCTTCGGGTATTTCTGCTATGTCTCGGCGTTCTTAAAGATAGACTATGACGTCGTTGCATAATTACAACTAGACATTCTGTCGCAGTTGCCATTGCATTACTTAGCATGAAGAGAACCCTTATCCGACTGCAGATATTCTCATCGGGTTCCAGAGCCCGTTTTGATACATCGACTCCTCGATCTTCTGCTAATGGTACATCGGGTCTCGGATTGGTCTTCAATGATAAAGTTATCTTCAGTTGATTGAAAAGGTCTTCACTTCGTGATAGTAGTTGATCATCCTTCCTCTTCCATCGATTAGGTTTACGGTTGTCGATGTGCATCATTCTTTGCCATGAAACAGATCGGCTCCTCCAGAGTTCAGGTTGGTTGCAACTCGCCTTGCTCGTCTGGTGGCCTTCTATACTGTTCCTCCAGACTACTCCTAGGTGCACCTAGATGATTGGTGAGTCTTAGAAATGGTCCAACTCGTCCTTGATAACGATAAAAATTAATTGGTTCGGATGAATAGAATAACCAAACACAACTAAAAGAATGATATAAGTCAAGCAGAAAGCTGGAAACACTTGTCTTAGTTGGTACATCAGGTCGTAAAACTTGATCTCAAAACTCCAAGCGAACAAGAAAACAAAGACAAGGGTTTTCAAAGGTTTTGCAAAAGACCAATGAAGTGAAAGATTCATCACAAAGGCCAAAAAGAAAACTTGTCAAAATTTATAATGAGATTCAAGAACATAGGCGGCTCTACGCTTCATAATGCACTTACTCCAGGCTCCACTACCATCCTTAAAATATCCTTCATAATCTTTTAAGGTACATCACCTTCTTCGCAATCATCAGCGACTCCAGTTCAGGGAAAACCATCTCCAGTGTCACATACCAGTCGATCACGACCTGATAAATGACCATCATTAGCCTTCAGGTTGCGATACCATAGAGGATTGCAACGATATTCGTATTTTCGAGTACACAGACTCGAAGTTACCGCAAACAGAACACCACCCTTGCAACAAATAAGGTCTAGCAGAAAACTGATTGCTTATCCTCATTTGTACACAAAGCCTCTAAACAAAGTTAGCTCCACACATAAAACACAAAATTGTGAACGACATTAATTCGCATAGTTAGAAGCAAAAGAATTGTTAGAAATTTAAAGAAAAAAAGAACCAAACATGATGAACGTGAACGACATCATGGCCTTCTTTGGAGATAGTGAAGATTTCACAAATCAAGCTTTTCACGTGGCAGACGGCCAAGCGGGTGCCTTTACGGCTATTACGGCCGCGACTCAACGGCTGCCGTAACGAGTATGGCGGGCAGCGACTTAGCGACTGAAAGCACGGGTCCGGTGGCCATCTCCTCTGGAGAGGTAACTTCCATTTGTTGCAGTTATTTAATTTCATCTGCTTTAATAGTTAAGAAATAGTTGTCTTTATTAATAATGTATAAATAATTTGATTTGAGTAATTAACAACAACAACAACAATGTGATTGTTTAGGACTCGTGGTCGTACAAGAGACCGGAACTGATCGGTAATTATCAAGGGCTGAAAATCAACGTTTACAGCCGGCCGTATATATGTTCTGATATCAAGAACGAGTTGGGCCTCGTTGAAGGGGCCTTGACTGCTTTCCAGGGCTCGGTCTTTGGTCTGCTCCTCCAGTTTAATGATAATGCTAATGTCTCTGCAAAGGCAATGCATGAGGTTCTTTCGCGCGAGGTGACTCGTGTCTGTCAGAACCCGAACGAGATGTGGTTCCGTATTGGTAACCATTTTATCTGATTCTCCGCCCATGAGTATGCAGTGGTGATCGAGCTTGCTTTTGGATCGTCAGCATTTGACCCGAACTCAGCGCCTCCTCCTCCTCCATCATCGATTTTTAATGAGAAATATAAAGGCAAGCGAATCACTATGCAGAAGTGCGTGATGACTTCATGGCGGGGTAGTTCCGTAACTCTCGGGATGTGATAGTGAGAGTGGCGAAGATGCTAATGCTGCTGTACTTTATCATTCCTCACGACGACAAGAAGAATCGATATATTGATACCTGCTGGTGGGATTTGCTTGAGTAAGACCAGATGTGGGAGAAATTCCCATGGGGGAGTTACTCTTTTCTGTACATGTTCGACTACTTGAAGACAGCCCAGTACAATAAAATAAAATATCATATCTACCGATCTCACTGGGCATTTCTAGTATGGTGCTACGAGGCAATCCCTGAATTAGGTCAAACATGTGGAACATGTACCTTCGTGGGACATCCACCACGGCTGGTTCACTGGGAACTGAAAAAGGTCACACTTCTAGATACATTTTTTGACAAATAGGTATTATTTGATCCTAAACATTTTTTATTAGTATTGGAATCATTAGCAAGTGATATCCGAAATTCTTTTTTAAGCCTTATCGATTTCTGATGATTTATTTATTTTTACGTTCTATTTTTTTAAATTTAATTAGAGGGGAATGAGACGCTGCCACTGAATGAGTATGAGACTGGCGTGTTGGACCTCTCAAATTTGAATATTCAGGGGCCTCGATTTTTGCGACGGGCTAACCCAGCTAGTCACTGTATGCAAGAGTCGGCACTGGCATCCACGTCGGCTCTGCAATCTCAAATTACGGCCGACACTGTGCACCCGAGGAAGCGGGCCCGGACTAAGAATGAATATAGTCCGGCGCACTGCGAAGAGGCGAGGCCAACAGATGGGTCGGCCTTTATTGAGGACATTCACGTGCGTACGGGCTGAAATGGCTAATGTTATAGCCAGAATATCCTTTGAGGTGTCGACAATCATTCTACGGGAGGTGCTGACTATATTCGACAGGAGTTGGCCAATCTTTCGAACCCCCATCTGAGACAGCCTCCTCCCCAGTCCGGGCCAGCCGTAAACTCGACGAGACCGTGTTCCGCCACCCCTTCCCATGAGAGACAGCATTCCCCACCCCCTCCCATGAGCTACAGCGTTCTGCCACCCCCTCCCTTAATAAGAGACAACGTTCCCCTTCCACCTCCCATGAGAGCCAGCATTCCCCCACCCCCTCCCATAATAAGAGACAGTGTTTCGCCACACCCTCCCCTCATAAGAGACAGCGTTCCCCCTCCATCTCCCATGAGAGCCAGCATTGTCCCACCCCCTCCCATAATAAGAGACAGCGTTTCCCCTCCACCTCCCATGAGAGCCAGCATTCCCCCATACCCTCCTGTAAGAGACAGCGTCCCTCCACTCCCACCTCCGAGACAACCACCGCCAACCCCTCCACCTCCGAGACAGCCGTCCCCAATTCCCCCTCAAGACAGTCGTTGATTCCACCTCCATCTCCACCTCACATGAGAGACACCATAACCCCTCCACCTCCCATGATTGTCGGCGTTCCCCCAGCCCCTTCCGTAAGAGACAACGTTCCTCCACTCTACCACCTAGATAGCCGCTGCCAACCCCTCCGAGATAGCCGTCCCCAATCCCCTCCCCCGGACAGTTGTCGATCCCACCTCCACCTCCGAGACACCCGTCCCCAATCCCCTCCCCGGGACCCGCCCTTAATCTCCTCCTCGAGACACCGGTGCTGCAGTCCACTTCCTTGAGTCCTCGTTTTTAGAGATTAAAGTTGATCGACAAAGACGACCAGGACGTGCTGTTGTAAGTCTATATCGACCCGACGAGAACAAATGTTATGCCAAAAATGAGCGCGTGTTTGAACGGTTCCTTGAATCCATGAATAAAGAAATGTAAGTACATCGAAAAGTTCTTTTTATGGTTTATATTTAGAAAAAAAATAACTTTCTATTATAATATTTAATAGGAGGAATTTCCGCGTTCCATATGAGGTGGACCAGGAGTGGTTTCAGCTGTTGGTTAATCCGAATGAAATGATTTTGACGATGTATGTATATGTTTGTCTTATAATATCTTAACGTATAAAAATGAATTGATGGATGATGTTTGGTTTGATTTTATAAAACAACACGTGAATGCATACTAGGGGATTATGCAAAGCAATCCACACTTTTTGGACTTGTAGCCACGGGACGAGATGTTGGGCACTTATACCATCGTGTCGACTACGTTTTTTGTGAGATTATTTTAATCATTTCTCTTTTCCTTGTCATTCTATTTTTATTAATAATTATATTGATAACATTATTATTTATTATTTTGTTGTATTTTATATAGTTGATGCTGGAGGAATTGGAGAAGGAGATCGATAAGAGAGGATTGGATCCGGCCTCAGAGACTCTCCAATCTTTGATTCTCATTGCGATCGAGGGGTTAGCGGTTGGGGGAATCCGTGTCCTTGGAGGGGGATTCAACCTGTAAGTTTTCAATGATTCCGAATCAATTAAATTTGCAATCTTTCCTAAAAAAATTAGTGAATTTCTCACAACTCAATGCAACAGATTATTGGAGTAGTGAATTTGTCCCAGCACTACGCAACTGTCCAGATCCTTTTATGCGAGGGGATTGTACGTGTGTTTGACCCCTTACGACATACGTATCAAAATAAGGAGGACGGGCAAATTCGCGAATCCCGCGTCAAAGCACTCCAAAAAATCCAAAATCTAATTCCACTGATTGGGACGTATGCGCAAGTAGATGGGGTGAACGAAAAGTTTGAATTGAAATTCATGGACCCCAAAAATAATATCTTGTAACATGATCGAATTTTTTGTGGTGTATGCGTTGTGGAGATGGTATGAACATTGCTAACGAGGAAGAAGCCCTTAAACAAGTCTAACAACCACTGGGCTGAGCAAACGAGGCGCAAAATTGCTCTACAAATATTTCAGTTTAGTACAGAACTAGAAACAATTACCACCCCAGTTCTTTAATGATTCATGTAATACATTTTTTTTTTTTTTTGCATTTTATTAGATTTTTTTTGTTTGTTGTATGTATGTGGCATTTCTCATACCTGAAAGAAAAAATTAAACTAAATTAAACGATGAAAGATGAAAGAAATAAAAAATAAACTTTCAAGTAGAAGTGCGAAGAAGGTATGCGAGCAATATGCGGCGATTCGCATACCCAACTGCATAACTGAAAGATGAAATAAATAAAAAATAAACTTTCACATAGAAGTGCGAAGGGGGTATGCGAGCAATATGCGGCGATTCGCATACTTCTTCGCATAACTGAAATAACTTAAAGATGAAAGAAATAAAAAATAAACTTTCGAGTAGAAGTACGAAGGGGTTATGCGAGCAATATGCGGCGATTCGCATACCCCATCGCATAACTGAAATAATTGAAAGATGAAAGAAATAAAAATTAAACTTTCGAGTAGAAGTGCGAAAGGGGTATGCGAGAAATATGCGACAATTCGCATACCCCATCGCATATAAAAGAAATAAAAGATAAACTTTCGAGTAGAAGTACGAAGGGGGTATGCGAGCAATATGCGGCAATTCGCATACCCCCTCGCATAACTGAAAGATTAAAGAAATACAAAAAAAACATATGCACCAACTCAGCGAATAATATGCGACGTTGGTATGTCGCGGTTGTGTCGCAGAATAATTTTTTTCGACTAATAGTCGCAAATTCATTCACCTAACAAGAATATTTATTTAATGGGCGACGGTGACCAAATCGTACATCGAATCTCCGCATATTCGTGGCAGAACAGTCGCATACTTTAACTCATAATTTTCTCGCCCATGCTCATACCGGTCGTCTATCTATCGCATAGTTTATCGCATATGTCTTCGTACTTTCTGGGGTGAAAACCTTAACTTTTTATTGGGCGGTGTGAAAAACTTAGCAGCACTTCAAAACGGGTGAAAATAGCTAATTTCACATCATCAAAGCATGAAATTCGATACTCCATCCGAATCTCGGTCTCCCTCTGTTCCTTGGATTCGTTCAGTTATCTACCACCTCTCATCTTACCACGAAGCTCCTCACTTCCTGTGGTAACAACAATGCAATTGGGCACATCAACGCCTAAAAATAAAACCTCCAAGGTTGCTTCACTTCATTAGTCCTCCAAACAAGACTTAGGTCATTGCAATACATGTGAAAAATTTCCGGAATCGATACGCATGTACACGCTAGAGACTTGGCATTCGTGGCCTTAATGGCTGGCCTGTCATCCGGCTACGCGGCATGCTACATGCGGCACACTACGCACGGACCTTCCTACGACTCGAGATGTACCATCGATAGTGGCACGCCTGTGCAGGCACCAGCACGTAGTACACCTGCACTACCTGCAGCCAGTAGCTACGGTTCATTCCTCATCAACTGTTACATCTCCCCGTGTTGATACGTACACGAAGATCAAAAATCCCTCGATGTTTTGCGACCCTAGTCTAAACTATAATATCTAAGTACACCAGGTTCGCTGTCAGAGTACTTGTACCTTGGTGTTCTTATACTTCATCATGAGTCAGTTGGTTTTCAGAACTCCATTATGTTCTTCTTCCGTCGTAACTCCTTCTAGTGGTGATTACTCATGTTGCTTCACCGCAGCTCTTTGGCTACCCTCCTGAAAAAGACTACTATTCTAAAACATTTCTAGAACTGGGTCGAAGCTCCTCCCGATCAGGTATGCGAGGACTCCCACGTACGATCCTCCGGTATATCGTAAATTTTGATCACCAAAAGAATAATTGATTTATCGTCTATCTCGAGGCCCAAGTATTCTCAAGAGTTGCAACGCTATTCGCTCTCTTGAACCTTTCGCATCGACTTAAAGGTGTCATAAAACAATATTCCTAAATTTACGAGAACATATAAGGATCGACAGAAATTAAAATTTATAAATCCATCCGAAATCTCATTCTATGCAAACGAAATTTCAAAATTACTGAAATTGAACAACCAAGAGGAGTCTCAAAACACAATTAAACTTGTCTTGCAAGAAAACAAAAATAAACAAGGTTCTCCAAAAGCTAAAAGAAATGAATTCTAACAAAAGAAGGAACATATAATCATCTCATGTCCGATATTCAATCACCTGCTGAGTCTTAGGTCGGCTTACCTTCGTTCTAGGCCAACATGTATTCTCGTGCTCGACCTCCTTCGTCGAACCTCAGTTGGGCCTGCTGATGCTGCTGCTATGGCTACTGAATCTGTTGTTGAGGTGGCAACGGGGGAAGCTGTTGATGATGGGGCTGCCGCGGTTGGAATGGCGCTGCCTCTTGGGTTCGGGGCATGCACTGTAGAAGTGCCCGGGGTTTTGACAGTTATAGCAGACTTTCTGTTGGTATCGGCACTTTCCTGAGTGGTAACGACCACAATTAGGGCACTTCGGATTTTGGCCCTGAGCGGCGGCGTAGTGCCCTGTTCGTTTGCAAATAAATTGGGATTAATTATTTATTTCTTTTTATTAATTATTGCTATTATTATTATTATTGTTGTTATTATTAAATGCCTAATTGCTATTATTATTATTATTATTATTATTATTATTGTTGTTGTTGTTGTTGTTGTTGTTGTTGTTGTTGTTGTTGTTGTTGTTGTTGTTGTTGTTGTTGTTGTTGTTGTTGTTGTTGTTGTTGTTGTTGTTGTTGTTGTTATTAGTCTAGATGTTTATTATAAATA
>CACSLK010027813.1:4060128-4071017 GCA_902706635.1 Striga hermonthica | reverse complement strand
CTCTATCTCTTGAGGCGTCTTCGGGGACATCCTCTTAGATAGAGGTATTTCGTGCTGAAAGGGTAAATCCCCTTTCTTGGAATCCTGCATGTTGAAACGCTTTAGGACAGTGTCTATGTATATGGATTGGGATAGGCACAACTTTCTCTTTTCTCGTTCGTGAATGACCTTGATTCCGAGAACATGTCCTACTTCACCCAAATCCTTCATATCAAACTGCTTGGATAACCATACCTTTACGTCTGACAACATCTTCACACTTTTTCCAATGAGAAGAATATCATCCACGTACAACACTAGAAACACCACCACGTTTCCATCACTTTCCTTGTACACGCAGTGCTCATCCGGACATTGCGTAAATCCATATGATTGGACAACCTCGTCAAAACGGATGTTCCAAGACCTCGAAGCCTGCTTCAGCCCGTAAATGGACCTCTTCAGCTTGCAGACCAGATGCTCTTGGCCCTTTGCAATGAATCCTTCTGGTTGCTGCATATAGATGTCCTCGTCCAAATTCCCGTTAAGGAAAGCGGTCTTAACATCCATTTGCCAAATCTCATGATCCATATGAGCAGCCACAGGCAAGAGAATCCTGATGGATTTGAGCATGGCTATCGGTAAAAAGATTTCCTCATAATCGATCCCTTCTTTCTGAGTGTACCCTTTCGTAACAAGCCTAGCTTTGAAGGTCTCAACCTTCCCATCTGATCCTTTCTTTCTCTTATAGACCCACTTGCATCCAATGGCGCGAACGCCACTGGGTGGCTCTACAAGATCCCAGACCTGATTAGTGTCCATTGACTCTATTTCAAATTTCATCGCCTTTTGCCAAGACTCTGCGTCCCGATTTTGGAGTGCCTCATTGTACGTCCATGGGTCGGATTCAAGAACGTCCGGGACGGCCTCAGAAGACTCTCCCAAACCCATGAACCGTTCGGGTTGCCGGACAACTCTCCCACTACGACGAGGTACTACCTGCTCAGGTGCATCATCAGTGATACGTGTTGCAGTACTTTGTGGTGTAACATCTAGCACACTCGGTATTGAAGTACTCACTCCCTTTAATTCCTCAAGAACATGTCTACTACTGGGCTTATGATCTAAGACATAGTCTTCTTCCAAGAACCTAGCATTCGTGCTAACGATTACTTTCTGGTCCTCGGGACTCTAAAATAGACCACCTTTCGTTTCCTTAAGATATCCCACAAACAGCGTTACTTCTGATCTTGGTTTCAACTTATCAGTATCGGTTCTCAGCACATGTGCTGGGCTACCCCAAATCCTGAGATGTCTTAGACTAGGCTTATGCCCAGACCACAACTCCAATGGTGTAGACGGTACTGATTTAGAAGGTACTCTATTCAGAATGTATACTGCTGTTTCTAGGGCATATCCCCAAAACGAATCTGGTAATGTACTATAACTCATCATTACCCTAACCATTTCCATAAGAGTCCTGTTCCTCCGTTCTGCTACGCCATTCTGCTGAGGCGTGCCAGGCGCAGTCAGCTGGGACGTAATCCATTATCCGTCAAGTAGCTCCTAAACTCATTCGAGAGATATTCGCCACCACGATCGGATCGTAATGACTTAATACTTTTTCCTAACTGCTTCTCCACAATTGCCTTATACTCTAAGAACTTCTCAAAGCATTCAGACTTGCGGTGCAGAAGGAAAATGTACCCATATCTCGAGTAATCATCAATAAACGTAACGAAGAACTTGAAACCACCTCTCGCTTGAATACTCATAGGATCACATAGATCGGAATGAACTATCCCTAACACATCTTCGGCTCTATGCCCCTTTGAACTGAAAACCCTCTTAGTCATTTTACCTTCCAGGCAAGACTCACAAGTTGGAAAAGCCTCGACTTCTAACGACCCCAAGGGCCCGTCTGCGACCAACCTTTGAATCCTCCTAAGGTTAATATGACCAAGTCTTAGATGCCAAAGATATGTTTCGTTCATTTTTAGAAGGTTCTTTTCTCTTATTCAGATTAGATGATGAATTAAGTAACTGTTTCTGTTGTAGTGGAGATGACTTAGATTCTAGAATGTATAGATTGTCAACTAATGAACCAGAACATATGAACTTTTTGCCAAAATGAATAACAACTTTATTATCAAACGTAGCGGAAAAACCGTTCATAAACAACTTAGAAACTGAAATCAAATTCTTTCTAAAACTGGGAACATAAAGACAATCTTTCAAAACTAGAAACCTATCTAATCCAAAATCTATATAGACGTCTCCCACTGCAACTGCTGACGCTCTACTAGCATCGCCCAAGTAGATGGTAACTTCTCCTTCCCTAAGAAGTTTGGTTTCCTGGAACCCCTGCAATGAATTGCAGACATGATCAGTGGCTCCCGTATCTACACACCAGGTACTGGTAGATAACACCGCTAAACATGTTTCAACGACTAAAGCAAAAGGAGTACCTTTTTCGGGTTTCTTGGGAAGAGGGCAGTTTGCCTTCCAGTGTCCTTTCTGCTGACAGTTGTAGCACTTGCCTTTCGGCTTCTTTGCCTTTTGTCGAGGTTGCGCGTCACTCATGACCGCTTTGCCCTTTCCTGCGGACTTCTTCCTCTTCTTGCCCTTAGGAGCCTTAGAAGTAAAAGCTTCTCCCCGCTGGGCCACCATGGCTTGGGTCTTCTGACGAAACAGGCCCTCTGCCGCCTGAAGCTCAACAACAAGTTCCGGAAGAGTCATCAACATCTTATTCATGTTATAATTCAACCGGAATTGCTCGAAGCTCTTCGGCAAAGACTGGAGCACTATATCGACCTGGGTTTCCCCGTCAATAAAAGCCCCAAGAACCTCCAGCTCATTCAGCTGGGCCATCATAGCAAGAACATGTTCCCTTACGGGAGTGCCCTCGCGCATGGTCATGTTCATCAGAACCCTCATGGCTTCTTGTCGGGCAGCCCGCGACTGATGACCAAATAACTCCTTGAGATTGAGAAGCAATCTCTGCTGCAGTGTTCATAGATTGATGTTGATGTTGAAGTGCATTTGACAAGGATGCCAAGATGTAACACTTAGCCATCTCGTCAGCCTTTTTCCACCGAGCATACTCCTCTTTCTCTTGGTCTGGTGCATTGTCAGCAGGCACAGCCGGACAAGCCTAAACAGTAGCAAATTTGTACCCTTCAGCAGTTAACACTCTATCCAAGTTCCTTTTCCAGTCAATATAATTAGGACCAACAAGTTTGTTTTCTTTGAGAATTACGAACAACGGATTGAAAGACATTTTGAATTCTTGGGATCATGCAAACATAGTCTTTACTCATTCAAGTAGTTTTGAATTTATACATCAAATATTGATCCCATTAAACAACAATTGAATAAATACACCAACACCTCAAAACACCGAATCCCCGCAGGCCATGGAGTGTGGACGTCTACGGTTCAAACATTCGCAAGAGGAGGGATAAATCCCATTAGCTTGACATACTGCTCAGCAATGCTCAACTAATAGTCGGTTTCATCTTTTGGCCAGCGCAATTAACTTTTTAAAAGAATAATCTTTATAAAAGAATAAAAACGACCTTGTCTTTTGGGACTATCATAATTATTTGCACTTTAAGCGTAACCCATTAATTGGTACTAAGTTTACTACCAAAATTATACGTCCACCTTTGGGTGACCCGTACGCTTTTGAAATAGCTCACTATAACCATCCCGAAGGAGATTCGTCCTTGTGAACTGTGAAATAAAAACATCTTTTGGGCTCGAATTAAATCACTTCACTGACAAACCTGTAATGGAGGCCTTGGATGTAATTTATTTCAACCCATTACACACTTAATATAATTTTTATTTTATGGGATTTTCTTAACATGTTTGTATTTGCACATAAGCAATCACGTAAAACATGCATGATTAATGAGCAATAATAAACTAGGAACTATAATCCAACTATTATGGCCATTAATCAATCTCCAATGTTACGGAGAAAACACAGTCCTGTCCTTGTTGAGTGTGCCCTCCGTTTCAGGTATTGGAACTCCCTCTTTCGTAGTGACTCCCACTGAATTGGTCGTCTTCGGGAAAGTCGCCATTGGATCAACACCATGGCATCCGTGTATGAGACGAGACATCTCTCGGTAAGCGCGGACATCTCTCGACGAGACGAGGCAGGCTACCCCGCGAACCCGTAGTTGATGGGATACGTGGTACTGTGCAAATACAGACATACTCGTAGGCAGCTTGCTGTCAGATACGAGTATTCTTAAGGTGTTTGCAGACGGATACGCACGGACCCAGGTCGACAGAAGTACGTGCGACGGCGGCAGTAGACACACGCCAATGGAGGAGACCCGATGGCGACATTCCCAGTGACAGCTTGTTCAAGACAAAAAGTGAGAGTCACGGCGAAGAAGAAAATTCCAAGTCCTGAATCGAAAGACCCAGTTTAACAAGGACAAGACTGCGTTTCCCGAAAATTTAGAGAATGATTAAATGGCCATGATAGTTGGATCTTAGTTTCTCATTTATTTTTGCCTATTAATCATGCATGTCATTATGTTATCTAATTGCTCTATGTGCAAATTGAATTATTAGGAGCATGTTAGGAAAATCCCTTTGAAATAAAAATTATATTAAGTTTGTAATGGGTTAAAATAAATAACATCCAAGGCCTCCATTATAGGTTTATCAGTGAAGTGATTTAAATCGAGCCCAAAGGACGTTTTATTTTACAGTTCACAAGGATGAATCTCCATCGGGATGTTTATAGTAAGCTATTTCAAAAGCGTACGGGTCACCCAAAGGTGGACGTATAATTTTGTTAGTAAACTTAGGACCAATTAATGGGTTACGCTTAAAGTGCAAAAAATTACGATATTCCCAAAGGAAAAGGTCGTTTTTCTTCTTTCATAAGTTAATTGCGCTGGCCAAAAGTTCGACCGACTATTAGTTAAGTATTGTTTGACAGTATGTTAACTAATGGGATTTATCCCTCCTCTTGTGACGGTTTGAACCGTAGACGTCCACACTACGTGGCCTGCGGGGATTCGGTGTTATGAGGTGCCGGTGAATTTATTCAAATGTTATTTTCAAGGGATCAATATTTGATTATTCGAAAACACTTGACTGAGTAAAGACTATGTTTGCATGATCCCAGGAATTCAAAATGTCTTTTCAATCCGTTGTCCGTAATACTCAAAGATAATTTACTTGTTCAAACATGATTAGAAATAGAACTTGGATAGTGTCTTGTTTTGTTGAAGAATACAAGCCGAATGGCATGTGTATCTGGTCTAAGCGAAATAGACATAGGAAAATGAACTGTCCTATCATTGATACAAGAAAGGTAAATCTTATTCACTGGGAAGTCGAAACATTTTAAGTGGTGTTATCTATCAGTGTCTGGTATATAGATACGTAACCACTAATTATTTAAAAAGGTTCAGTGAACCAATCGATATGTGAAGGTCAGATTACCATCTAGAATGGGATAGCTACAGAAGTAGCAACTATTACAGTGAGAGTTATTTGGTTATTGAGTAATTGTCTTTTCGTGCCAAGTTTTAGAAAGAACTTATGTTCAGTTTCTAAATTGTGTGTGGATGAAAACGTGATGATTTATCCATTTGGAACGTGGGTAGACGATATACTCAGTGAACCAATATATCTCACAGTGCAGTAGATGAAATAAGTAACACGTCTACTAGAACCAATAAGGAGAAAGGTCCTTCAATAAATGAATCATTACATTATTTTGGCATGTATTGTGTTTTAGAGTTAGTAGAATTCAAAGGTGGATAGCCATTGAACTCATGGCTTCTTCGGCAATGGACGAAACTATCAGACCTATGAATTATAGTTGGTAGCTAAAATCACATGAATAACCTTTTGAAGGTCGTGGGTTAGAAGCCAAATAAATGCTAAGGTTGGTTCATCCAATTTGTGAAGTTCTATGTTTTTAGGACAAAAGGTAGTTTTTAATATTTTTCTTCTAAGAATTTTGTTCAAGACAGGGTGCATTAAGTGACATTCCATAAGCTTGAGTACTTCGAGGGAGTACCATGGCGGTTATGGAAAGATGTCGAGATTAATTTATCAGTGCATTACGATTAAGATCGTAGTGACTAATACCTTTTGGAAAATCATAGAAATACTTATTGGATGTTGAGATTCAATCTCAACGTGTTTCACCTGGTTCATCGGAATAGGATGGTGCAACAGACTGGAGGAAAATGTCTCTCAAGAAGATTGGTTATGTCAATGATGAGTTATTAGGAATTTTTCTTTTTCGTATTGGAGTTGTGCAAATAGCAGGAGAAGTTCTGATCATAATCCTACCTAAGTTTCGTAGTCATCACTCTGAATGAATTGTTGGCAAGACTTAGGCCTTGTCAGGAACATATTCGGATTCAGAGCATTTCAGCACACGTGCTGGAAAGTTGATACTAATAGGATTGGAAAAGATGTTTGGAAATTAGGCTATTTGTGGGATACTTCATAGTAACGAGAAATGAGTGGATTATTATAGTACTAAAAGTCAGAATGTGTTCGTTAGCGCGAATGTTTGATTTTTAGAGGAATACTAAGTAATAAATCACTAAGTTTATTTGTAGAATTGTTTTAAGGAAAGATAAAGGTAAAAGTTCAACTTTGTTACCAAGTGTACAAATGTAAACTGCAACACGTATTTTGTGTTATACACCTTTGCAGAGGGAACCTTGTTGTAGTGGGAGGGTTGCAAGACAACTCCATTTGTGATAATAATAGAGTCGTTGGAATCAGTCTGTATTAATCATAAGTTCATGGAATTCATGTTTTGAGAAAGTCTCGGACTTAGCCTCTAGTAAACTTGAACCGATCCCTAGTTATACAATGAGGAGATCCAAGACAAGGATGCAAAAACTTTGCAAAGTTTTAATGATTTCTGAATTAGGGTCATGGACTCTAATTAGATTTGGGTTCTTATAGAATTACCAAGTAGCATACATGCTATTGAGTGAAATCCATAAGTGAAGACTTTATTACAAGGCTTGTTGTGAATTAGTGGACTCAGAAAGAATGGGATCTATTATGAGTTAGCTTTTTCACCAGTAGCCGTGTTTAAGTCTGTACAGAAAGTTGTTGCCATTCACATGAGTTATGAGTTAGGCAAAGTGGATCTCAAGACATTTTCCTTAACCGGATGTCTTGTAGGAATATCCACAGAGCAGCACCCAGAAGTGTTCATTGGAAAAGGGCTAAGAGCATCAAGTCAGTAGGCTGACAAAGTCTGTTTATAGACCGTGGTGGGCCGATCATTTGGATGATAAGTTTGAATTATAAATTTGATCATTAAGCAAATGGGTAATGTGTATGGTGCAATAGAAGCGTGGTGGTATTTGGTACTATGCCTATACAACATCTTGATCACTGGAAACAGTGTGAAAATGTTGACAGACGCAAGGGTATGGTTATCCAAGTAGTTGGACATGAAAGATATGTTGCGATTATCCCAAATTTCATGACCAGACTATCATAAGACTCATTCTATTTCGTATAATACAGAGGTAGTCATTATGCATAGCAATAGGAAGTCTAGTATATGCAATAGATGAGGCTTGATATTTATTGCTTGGTTAGTAAATATCGAAGTAATCCTAGATGGGAGCAATGGTTTATGGTAGAACATATGATCAAGTGCCGTGACAGGGCTAAGGATAATATATAGGGTTATCAAACGAACCATAAGCAACCCATGGATTACAAAGGATTCTGATTTCTAATCAGACATGAACAACAAGTAAAAACTAAATTGTTGTTTGTGTTCACTTGTGGGAACCAAGCAGATTAGAGGAACGTCAAGCGATAATACGTTGACGGATTTCTCTATGAACTCAGTACGTACCTTCCCAAATGGCGAGCGACGTAGAGATTGGATTCGCCATTGAACTAAAAATGTGAAACCTCGTCTAGCCAAGTCAGGTCACAATTTGATTGTGATGACAGTTGGTGCAGTTACAGACAGAGAGGAATCACTAGTTCATTAAGCAAGTGACACATAGAGTAAGTACGCCCGTTGCAAAGGACTGCGACAGGGTGGATGTTTGTCGCGTAGTTACATTGGTAGACAACCAGGTGAATCCTTTTAGGATTGGCTTTCCGGCGAAAGCAGATGATGGCCATGTTAAAGGATTGGGAGTTGGATGTATGGTAGAAAGGACAACAGTCATTTGAGAATTAAGATTGAAAGAGAATCGTGGTTAGCAATAGCCATGAGCTTATTAAGCATAAGTGGGAGATTGTTAGAGGTATGCTGTAAAAGCTCGATTTTGCAGACTCTAGCAATTCCATTTTGATTTGGCCATCATGTTTTGGTCAAAGTACATATGCTTGCAGTTTATATATTTATGTAATCACACTCCTTGTCTTGCATTAAGATAGTGTGGTTCGAAGTGTTTCGAACAGAAAGATCACCTATCGGTTCCTTGTAAGACTAAACTATTCGTTCACAGTCTAGACAGGCAGTAAGACCCCTCTTGGACAAAGACTGTAGTGTATTTTCAATTCAGTTGGTCTTTGACTGGAGAATTACACTAGCCCTTATGATGGGTGTTGAACAGGACCACGAAAGGATAAGATTATGAGACTCACTGATCGTTGTTGTAATCTAGACCTTCAGCAATTGATGCGTACTCTTAAGTTGTAAGATAATATAAAATGGGCATATGTATTCATTACTTGTTTATTTGATTTACCAAGGGTGATTCCTATTTTGCTAGGATGACATACTCGGTATTTTGGTAAATAAGAGTGTTTATATGATGTGCCATTATAAATTATTTACGGTCACTGTGTCCCAGTGCGCTGGATTGATGACGTCCCCGAAATGAGCTCAGGAATGAATATTATGTCAAGCCGTGCAGGCGGATGTGTTATCCGGCATAATGATTAAAGATCTGAGTGGTACTAGTTTCGGAAATGAATTAGAAGTTGATTAATTATTTTGTCAGTAATTTAATTAATCAACGGACGTTATATCTTAAACATGAGGAGATAAATTGATCAATTAGATTAATATATTTAATCAGTGGAGACGAGTTAATTGTAATTCAGAGCTAAATGGGGAGAGCAATAATATTACTCTAGTGGATTGTTTTATTATTTAATTCCAAGATTATGAATTAAGAATGAATTATATTCCATAATTAAGATTCCATTAGGAGAGGAATGTTCCTTCTAAAATATTACCTAGGGTTATGAGACTATGGAGTCTTCTAGAAGGTAATGAAGGTTAGGAGGAATATGACTTCTAGATGGGATAGGATACTGAGCATGATTAGGATTCCTAAATCTAAAGGAATAAGTCCATATTTAGCACCTCCTTTAGGTCCCTATTGTAGCCTATAAATACACAAGTCCCCTAGCCTCTTGAACATGAGTCACACGTTTTTTCTCCCCAAAGGGCTGGAGAAATTCGGCCTCTTCAAGTGAGAAAGAAAGAGAGAGATTCTTCTTCAAGAGAAAAATCAGTTAGCACCGTAAGGTCTTAGAAGAAGATGATCGAGAAGCTTTGGAAAATCTAATAAATTGCTCCACCAAGGTTTATTAGAGATCGTGTAAAGGTCATACAATAGAGGATTCAAAGGTTGTTATTCGTATCCCGTTGAATATATATATCCGTTCATCCCGTCGAATATATTGATCTCCGTAGAAACTCCGTTGGCCACCAAATCAGGAGAGAAGGTTCACCGGAGCAGCAGGAGATCGCCGGCGTAATTCCAACGACCACTCGCCACTGGACGTGCTAGAGCCAGATGATGAAGGATCGGGTGTTGCGTTCCCTCGACTTGTCTCGATCACAGCTTCGCCACGTCCTTGCTCTCGACGATAGGTGTGATCGACTCGGTTATTAGCCTAACTCTCTCACGATACTTGAGTTCACTCGGGTATTAGCCTCGCTACACTATTCAAAATAGATCGGGTCTTAGCCTCTCTAATTCGTTGAACTGGCTTGGGTCTTAGCCTCACCAATTCGGTTGCATGATGGAATTCTCACGAACCCTAACACACGGTTTGAACAAACGTTCCTTTTCTATTTCATCAATTCTGGTCCTTAAAACAATGAGGGATGATCCCTATTTATAGATCCTAAATATGACTAATTCTAATCTACCTAGGAAACATATTAAAGCAATAAAATATTAACTTCCTAAACAATCTAGATATTATTATGCAAGCAGAAAACTAAATATACTAGAGTCCTAAATTGACTAGATCTTGATCTTGCTTGGCTTGCACTCAAAACAATCCACATCACACGCCCAAGTACTTGCACGCCGCCTCTCTCTTGCCTTATGCGTGCGCGCCGCCATTCGGGTTTCCTAATCCTCATCGCGTGCGGCTTTGCGCGCGCGCGCCTCGCACGCATCACCCATTGCCACGGTCTCGCATAGTCCCGTGCGGACAAGGCCTCGCGCGCCTGTCTCCCAATCGCGCGCCAATGCCCTTGCCCAGCTGCCGCCGCCTTCCTCATGCGCGTGTGCCCCATCACTCGGCACTCCTACTGTAATATCCCGATATTTTATCGGTATAAATTATTTTAGTTCCGATATAATAACGTTATCGATTATTATTTTCGGAATTAATTATGTTCAGTCGAGATTACCGAAATTTAATTTCGACGTACCGTTTACGTTCGGAATAATTTTGGTAATTAAGTATTATGTTTAATTAAACAATTAAATATAAGATAAGTGATTAATTAATATTAATCACCATCTTAGGGTTCAAGCCGTGAGGTAAGGAAATTTTTCCAAATTATGTTAACTAAAGCCGTGGGTGGTATTTATATGTAAGTATTAGTCCCCATATTTCTTTTAAGTTTCTTAAGTTTGAAGGATAATTTTTTTTCCCTTCTATTTTACTCTTGAAAC
>CACSLK010027813.1:4031994-4046800 GCA_902706635.1 Striga hermonthica | reverse complement strand
GAGCAGGTTGATTGCTTTTCACTCGGTGATGTATTATCGAATTTATTTCTCGACCTCGGTGGCAGGTTGAGTGTATTTATTATTGCTCGAGCAAGCTGACGGGTTTTATTTTACTTCATTTTGTCAAATGCGATTTTTCGACGCGAGAGAGGAGTCAGGACTTTCAGTATTCGAGAGGACTTTCAGACCACTGACGGGTTTTTGACTTCAGTCTCGGTTTTTGACTTTAATGATGGATCACTCGACTTCGACCTCAGTGGTCATTCAATTCGCGGCCTCCGACCTCAGGGTCATTCGATGTTTTGATCTCGACAGCAGATCAGTCAGTTGTTGACCTCAATGGCCTCTCGACTCTCAATTCTCGGCTTTCGACCTTAGTGGTCTTTCGATTCTCGATTCGGGGCTTTCGACCTCAACGGCCTCTCGACTCTCAATTCTCGGCTTTCGACCTCAACGGTCTCTCGACTCTTGGTTCTCAGCTTTCGAACCTCGGTTTTCGACCTCAATTTGGCTCTCGACCTAGAGGTAGCATCCAGTTATTCAGTACCCGATATCAAACACAGTTTTCAGTGCTCAATCTCAGAGACAAATCTGTTGGCATTCGACCTCAGTTTTGGTTCTCGATCTCGGATGCAGATATTTTAGGTTTCGACTCCAGAGGCGGGTAACCTGGATTTCAAATGATCATTCAGCTTTCAATCCTCAACCCTAGCAGAGGGTCGTGGAATTCGACCTTAAGGGTCATTCGGTTTTCAGCGCTCGACCCAAAAGTGGGTCACTCGATTTTTGATCTTATTGGTCATTCGGCTTCTGATGTTTGACCCCAGTGACGGGTCACTTAACTTTCGACCTCTACGACCATTTGGTGTTCAGTATTGACTCCAGTGGCGAGTTGCTCTATTTTTCACTCTTGGATCGAGTTATGCTCACTCGACCAGAGTGGGGGGGACTAGATGATATAGCCACGGCTAGTACTGCCGGCTCGACCGGTAGTATCTGATATAGCATGTCGTACCCGATCGGTTTTTATGGATATATATTGAAGAATACGCCTATAAATGGGCTAAGACACCTGATATGATAATATGGGCCGAGCCCAACCTAAGCCAGGCCCAGCATGGATTATAAGGTATGCTCCCCCTACAAAAAGGGGGAGAAGGTGCTCATTTCATCCATTCTCTTATCATTCCATTACCACACACTCTCTCTCTCTAGATCTCCCTACTCTTTCTCTCTATATACATTTTCATATGGATCTTGTACTGACTTAAGCATCGGAGGCCCAAAGGCGGACACCCCTCCCGGGGTCTCTGACTTTGGGTTCTTGCAGGTACGGTGGCCGTCCGAGTCGCGAGAGCCGGGATCTTTGTCCCATCAAAACTCATCCCTCGACGTGGCATTATGTGAAAGAGAAAAAGGAAGATTCCTTTTAGTATACATAGTATACACCCTGTCAAAATGCATGGATCTACTATGGTCAATTTTTGACAAAGCTTTACCACCACACCCCTCTATCCGAGCTTACTTTGAAGCGGACTTAGAGGCATCCAATCAGCAGACTTTGACGAAGACGATCTTTGAAGACTATCTTATCGTAAGACAACATCGTCTGATTCTTTAGCCAATTAATAGATCATAGAAAAAGACATACTATTTGGGCTGTGATGGTGTCTTTGAGTGGGGAGAATCTGGGGTCGAGGGGATCCTTCCTATCTCTCCGCCTTTACCGGGTAAGTGAGCACCACTCTGTTGAATAAGGGAAGGGGGCATAAAAGGCTTATCCTGTTTAGGGGCAAGGATGTCAATAGCTCGACCGGAGAGGTCTATGTCAATTTAGTAGAGATGAGAGATGAATCAAGCAAGAAAGACAGAAAAAGGGGCCTCGAACAAAGAAATTGACGTCACTTTCTTAATAGAAAGCCCCATGGGCGACTCTATTGATGGACCAAAGGCTTCTTGAAATCAGAGGAGTCAGGACTCTTCCTCTTATAATTGGTAAGCATGATGGGAATCGAAGTGCCTTCGGGTCTCAGGGCAAGTATTCTTTGACTTGTTTTCTGCTCTTCTCTACTTCACTTCTGGTAAGTATCATCGGTTGCCCTTTGAACGTGTTGAACATCACAGTGATAAACCTTTGTTTTTTATTTATTCTTATGTTTGTACCTCCCCTGTGTTATATAATATGAGCTTTGACTTCTTTCTATAGAGATTCTTCACGACTTCCGTCTTCCCTTTCTCTCCTTTCACAAGACGCTATCTTACTTGCTTGAATGAAGACACCTTCTCATACGAGATTTCTGAGATGGATTGTCCAATGAGAAGAAAGAACAGAGGAAGTCCCTAGAAGGGGAATCGAATGAAGATTTACAGTCTGAACCACTAGCTATCAATCCATCCACAACAAATATTTTGTGATGAACGTACAGGAAAACCTTCTTTGGATTTGCCCAAGATCTTTGGAATTCATTTATTCCTCTCTGGGGTGGAAACCATATCCGAGTTTGAAAGCCAGCATGTTAAGTTTTGTCGTCTGTTTGGAGCTAATCGTAGCCCATTTACATGGGTAAGGGTTCAACGTATACCTGGACTCCAGGTGAATCTATGGTTGGTCAAGGAACCTTGCATTCATTATATTAGGTATCAAAGAAAATCCATTCTGGCTTCAAAAGGGACGTCTCTTTTCATGAATAAATGAAAATGTTACCTTATCACATTTTGGCAATGGCATTTTTCGTTGTGGTTTGATCCAAGAAGGGTTTATATAAACCAATTCTCCAATCATTTCAAGCCGATTAAAACTGCTCTTTCAGTTTATGTTCTTCACTATATCTAAGAAAGATAGACTCCAACGATTTTCTTTTGAGAAAACTTGTTTTTTTGTGAAGCCTCAATATGAGGAAAACAAAGACATCCAAAGGGTCGATGTAATTGAGAAAAAGTCACACAAAATTGCTATTTCCACTTAAGAAAGTTAGATAGCTAGATTTGACTTTTCATGTAACAGGGCGGGTAGAAAGTGCTGGTACAAAGTGCGTGAACCAGACATACAGATGAAGAAAAGAAGACCATTTCAACTCTTGGGCGAACGAGCAGCTCTACGACGGATTTTCAGAGTACTTTTCTACCCAGTGCACATTGGACCTCCAAGACGAGTAGACTATCAGGTGAGTAGTCCGAGCGTGGCATCTCTTCTCCCTCCACCCGGAAGTCTTCTTTTTGCCTTAGTTTTCATGGTAGAGGCAAGTAAGGGCCGTCTCCCCCCAAACTGTACTTGCAAGTTTACCCACAATCAAATTGACCCTTACTTTCCATTCCATTCAAGAAAGATAAAAAAAGAATCGGGGGTGGGTCATCAAATTGCCAACCTTCCTTTCTGAAGAGTTAAAAAAATACTATGATGGCCCCTTCACCGCGCTGGACCTCTCGTATAAGAAGAGGTCAATTATATCTCAATTACAACGACCTTCTTGTTTAGTCTCTTGCTCGCCCTTAGCCTCTGGTGTGCCCAGCTTCATGTGCATATCTTCTTTCAGCCCTGCTTTGTTCCAATGTAGCTCCTGTCGAATGCCCGCTGCCGATTCTTCCCATGCGACGTGCTCCCCCTATATGGGTCATCAGTTCGAGTGGCATCCGTGTAGTTAGTTCCTACTCATCCTTAGTTATTTCCTACTCCTCCTTAGTTATTTCCTCCTTATTTCTTTCCTCCTTAGTTCCTACTCCTCCTTAGTTATTTCCTACTCCTCCTTATTTCTTTCCTACTTGTTGCATTACTTATAGCTTCCTTTTGATTTCTTTTGTATTTCTTATTCTAAGATAAACCCTGCTTTCTTATTATTTAAAAATAAGTTGAAGCAAAATTATATACGTTTAAAAAAGTCAAGAAATATACGAGTAAATAGGGGCAAAAGGGAAAAAAATAATCAACATCCCTAAAAAGACTTGTTTTCGAACACGACACTATTATTTGATGTGGATAACATATATTTCGTGCCCCATCGCGTTTTCAAGCGAAATCGGATACATTTAAAGAAGTCAAGGAAAATACGAGTAAATAGGGATAAAAGGGAAAAAATAATCAACCTCGCCGGAAAGACTTGTTTTCGAACACGGCACCATTATTAGATGTGGATAACATATATTTCGTGCCCCATCAGGTTTTGAAGCAAAATCGTATATATTTAAAAAAAGTCAAGAAAAATACGAGTAAATAGGGACAAAAGGGAAAAAATAATCAACATCTCTGCAAAAACTTGTTTTCGAACACGCAACTATTATTTGATGTGGATAACATATATTTCGCGCCCAATCGCGTTTTAAAGCAAAATCATATACATTTAAAAAAATCAAGGAAAATACGAGTAAATAGGGGCAAAAGGGAAAAAATAATGAACATCCTCGGAAAGACTTGTTTTCGAACACGGCACCATTATTTGATGTGCATAACATCCTCTTGCCAATTGATTCTGAGTAGCTTTATCAAGATCTGAAGCAAATTTTGCAAAGGCTTCTAATTCTGTAAATTGCGCCAGTTCCAATTCTGACTAGATTGCTTCCTTCACTAGACCTTTGTCGACCATATTTAAAACCGAAGCAAAGCGAAGTGAAGTCATAGAAGCTTTCCTTCGAGCTTTTCTCTATATCCAATTATAGATTTCGCGCGGGGTGTGACAATTCTGCTCTTCTATTTATTCGAAGGGTTAGAGACGAGTTAGACTATCGAGGAGAGGCTGTTTATCAGCTAAGACAAGCGGCTCTCTAGGCCAAGTTGTACTTTATAGAATCCGGCCAAGCCAAGGAGGCGGCTAAGTCGCGATCTCAGCGTGTGGTTCTGGTTGTACGCTTGTTTAGTGCTCTCTTCAATACCTTTTCATCCCCCTTGTGTGTGATGTGTGATTCATGTGAAATACCAGTCCGGGGATGATTCTGACTTCCCCAAAGTGGGAGAAGAAGAACAACGAGTGAAAGACCTGTTTCGGGAAGGAAGTTTTTGCTTGCCTATCTGCCGGACTGGCACCTGTTCGCCCACTTGATACCGGCATCGGTATTACTCCAAATTGCAGCGACCCCGACGCCGCAGCTGAGCTTGGTCGAGACGGCAGTAGATCCTACAATGGTAAAGTTTTCAACGGCAACTTCAATTGCGCCCCATCTCTACTTCGAGAAAAAGGTTCTATCCTCGAATTCGAATCTGAACAACTCCGGGAACAGGATTTCTCCTCAAGGCAAAGTCAGTATTCGCTGCGCTAGAACGAGCTGATCTGACTTTATGCTTTGACTCAAAAACTTGGGTCGAATCTAGGCCCACTCTTGGGCCAGTGAAAAAGCTTTCCATCCTTTTGGCCCTGGGGCTTAAATGAGGCGAGTTATACAGAGAGTAGCCCAAGCTCCTGCTGGAGTTCATTCGCTTGTTCATCTGCCTTTTACCAATGCATTCCTCTTTACTAAATATGGGGCTTCTTCGTTAGCCTCTTTCGAACTGGATACTTCGCTTTAGACCGAACGATAAGCGTATAGCTCCCAACTTAACCTGTAGACAAAACCCTAGCTCGTAATCCCTGGCGGTTGTAGCTAAGCACGGTGTAGCTTAGCCAGCTCCTGCTACATAGCTCTTCTTACTCAACTGCCTCTCTGATCCAGGATCATCCACTTCCCGCTTGGTGTATATGTATATGTCGATTGTGAAGGACTACTCCGAAGGCTCGTTGTAGGTCCTGCTTCCCTGATGGAACATCCAGGAGAGCGACTCTTAGAACGAAAGGCGCTCGCAGACTCATAAAAGAATGGAATCCCCAAAACAATTCCATCAACGTCTAGCAAAACGACCGGAAATGTTTCCAAAACCGTAAGAGCTCTACCTAATCGTCGACATAATGGGTAGAAGGCAGGCTGTGCTTATTTCTCAGAAAATAGCTAAGTCGACACCCCGAGAACTCTTAGTCGATCAAATCGATCAATTCCTTACTTTTCATCGGAAGAAGTAGGAAGTAGCACGCTACTCGGAAAGAAAAAACCTCTGATGCTCCCTTTCGTAATGATGCAAGGTTCTTAAAAGAAAGTAGTAGTACTAATAGACTTATTGAAGAAAGACCATAAATGATTCTGGTCTTCTGATTATAAAATGGCGTTTGAAAAGCTGAAGATAGCAATAGCGAGCGAACCGGTGGCCTTCGAAAGCTGGAATCTTATCAACGTCCATGAATGCTAAATCATAGATTGAACCGCCGAATCGGAAAAATTGGGTGCTATCATATAGCTTTGTATCGGCTAAGTCCATCAGTTGGAGATAAGCGGACTCGAACCGCTGTAGGGTAAACCACCGCCTCTCATGCCGCCTCCAACCTCTGCCTCTGGACTTGTCCTCTTCTAGACAACTTTATACTTTGCTGATCCTCTCTCCCTCAGCATCAGATCCATCAACAAATGATACTGAAGCTAAATCTCCAAATAGGACAGAAATGGATTGATGCGTAACGCCAACGAATTCTCCTCTTCTCCTTCTGCGCACGAGTGGATATAGAGGCACCTTTGGACATCCACACACTGGACAGCTTTGCCGACTTGTTACAACCAGAGAGAGAGGCCTAATGCTCAGTTTGGTCTTCAACCTTGACAAGAGTTTATTCACGTCAAAGAGGTTAGCAGCCGTTAAGGGGAATGGGTTGAATTCTCGTCAGAGAAGAAATGATGGCAAGTGAATCAAACCATATTTCTTTCGTCAATACTGTTGAAGCCCGGTCTTATGAAAGCGTCCCCCAGGGCTTGAGTCTCAGGAAAGGCCACAAACCTTCATGTCTTTTTAATATGACAGATTCTAGGCTTACTAGACAGAAGAGCGCTTCGGGGATCAGTCGCTCACTATGGTTCGATGTAATTGATTACATTGAGCTCAATGTAATCTTTCCTCTTGTCTTCCCTTCCAATAGGGCTTATTTCTACAATATCTAATCTACATAAATATATGATATATAATCCAAGAATTTGGAAATTGAGCAATTCCCCCTTGTTATCACTCGACAAGTACCCATAGATACTATCAAGATCAAGGAAGAAATGTTCTGAATCAATCAATGAAGTTCATTTTTAAAAGCATCCAAAAAAGGAGCAATAATCCCTCTTGATAGAAGAAGAAAGAGTTTATTGCTCCTTATATTTATATTCTATTTTCAAAACCTCCTATACACTAACTAAGACCGAGTCTCGAACGATATAAGCTTCGAAGCAGGAACCATTCCTACTGTTAAAAGAAAAGCTTCGTCCGGTCCAGTTGTAGCTAAAGCTTCGGAGCAGGATATAACTATCAGTTAAAACCCCTTCCTAAGCGCGCCCAGTCTTCTCTTCGGTTCGGTCAGACCGAGCCAGGCCCTTGCTAGAGGGTTTTAATCCAGCTCAAAAATAGAAGGATTAGCGCCAACTTCAAGAGTGGATCACAGGCATCCAATAGCAAAAGGATCGGCCCATCGGTTAAAAAAAAGCGGGAAAACCGTGGACATGCCCTTAGGCACGGCCATACATAACATAGAAATCACACTTGGAAAGGGTGGACAATTAGTTAGAGCGGCGGGTACTGTAGCGAGACTGATTGCAAAAGAGGGAAAATCGGCCACATTTACTTTTTTTTTTACAATTACACCTTTTATTAATCGAAATAATCTTCTTAATCGAAATAATATTGGTTTTAAAAGTGCTTTTATTTTTCTTTTGAAAACTCATCGAGCTAAAAAATACCGCTCTTTCAATTTGCTTTTTAATATGTTAAAAATGGGTTGAAAAAAGGATTCCTTTTTTCACGGCACGTCATTCGTGACTGGAATCGCACTACGTTTGGAAATATTTTCCAGAACTTGGAGCAAGAACAGACCACCCTTGATGAGATAGAGATGGAGCTTGATGCTCACTGCTACACGGATGAGAGAGCTAACTTCTTTGACTTCACTTTTTTCTCAAGATTCTTTTTTATACACCAAGCTTGCCCAGGGCTACCACATGCACCATCAACCACATGATCTGGGAACTAGTTTTGCACATTTTTTATTGTACCTTTGGCAATAGGAAGTCTGAACCGACACCCCCTGTCCCTTGGTGAGAGTTGCAGCAACACTCTGGTGGAAGGAGATGAGCCTAATAGATAGTAAGTCGAAGAGGTCGAAATTGCGTAGATCCCGAGCTGAGACGGCACTTAGAAGGCATTTCAAGAAAGATTTTTGATAAGAAAGACCCTACAAACTTTTCGAAGCGAAACCAAGTGAAGTCATAGAAACTTCGCATAGGCAACATTACACATTACGTTGACGAAAAAGCCTTGGCCAGATTACGAGTTCTCAGTCGGATTCCCCTTTGGTCGAGCCTTTTATGGTTGGCCATTTGTTTTATTACGTTGACGAAAAACACGGGCTTTCGGTCTCACAATCAGTGCCTTCTTTGGATATATTATTAACCAGTTCTTTATTTTCCGATCGCCTCGAGGAAAGAACTCAATTACATCTCTCCTTTTGAGCTCTTTGACTTCACTTTGCTTCGTTTGTACCTTGTAATTCGAGCAATATCGCTTTTTCTTTTTGAAGATCTACTGAAGTACCAAAGGCGAATGGGGCTCCCAGGCCGGGACGTCTGGCAGAATGCTTGGCCTCCTGCACTGAAAGCAACACCCGAAGGGACCAGCTGTAGTAGGCTGAAAGGTCTCTTGAGTTGGCATTTCTCGTTCAGAATGGTAGTTTCATGGGCGGCAAGAGCATCTTCATTATCAATCATTTCCATTCCGGCTTCATTCGACCGAGTGCCGACCGGCTAGGGCGCGAGAGATCACTCTAAAGTTAGGTTCTTAACTCGGCAAGAGAGGCCTTGCCTTCTACGGTAGAAGATTTCCTGAGAAGACTCTTCGACTAAACATAAAGAAAGAATACCGTACGAACTTCTGACAGAATGGCCTCTTCGATTGATGAATAGCACGAAGACCAACATTCGGCTCCCGAAAAGTAGTGATCAAGCGCGATGACGATTCACCCGTGAGCGGTCCTGAAGTGCAATTTTTATATGCAGGATTTTTTTGTCCATTTCTCAGATCGGTAAGTCCAGTTCATCTCGTAGGTAATTAGAACCACCCTGCTTTGGCTGAAATCCTGGTGTTAAAGTATTACGCTCTTATCCTTAGAAGATCTAGAAATGAGGCTGATATAATTCTCCATCTCCAGCCTCTCACTCCATCATGAACTTGGAGTTCAATAAGAAATTACCTTACTCTAAAACGTGTTGTTCGGACTCCCTTGTTAGGGACCTCCAGACGGAAAGACATATGTCGTTTCGCGGCGAAGTGGAAGGATGGAAAATCAGTCCCAACGCAAAAGCCAGAAATGAAATCTCTATGAAGAGGAAGGGTTTGGCCGAGAGGAGTTTATTGCACAAAAAGGCCGGGACGCAGGCTCCCGAAAAGTCCAGCCCAACGAATGTCTCTCAAGAAAGAGGAAGCTAGATCAGCTAGTCCGGAGACCATTGGGAAAGAAAGATATTGGTTGGTAGGGGGCGCATTCTATTCTTCTTCTGGACTTTTGTACCGTCTGCTCATAGAAGGATTGAATAGGATTTCTAGGCCCCATATTTCTTTTTTCAAGCGTGGGCTAGCAGACTAGTTCTAATCTGCTGACATGGGACTTCTATCGGAGCAAGAGCCCTCTAATCTAATAAGCTCGTGGCCGGAAGGCTCCGGTAGCACAACATCAGTCCAACGAGTCTCAACCTACCAAATAAAAGCTGGCCTCCAACGGGAAATTCTCGGTCCACTCTACGTATGCCGTTATTCGCAGGGACGACCAGAAGGTTAGGCAGGATTTTGGTGGCCCAAGCACTTATTTGTTGAGGGGAAACTAATCCAATTCGCAGCTGTTGATGGTTATATTGATCGATCATATAAGACAAATTCTGATTTATTCCGATTAAGCTTCCTTCTTAACCAAATAACCAAGAGGCGGAGATGTTTTTATGGATATTCTAAATACGAAGATGCTGATCTTTTTCCAAGTGTCTCGGAAACTAAATGAACTAGCTCTGTTATACCTGCATGTGCATGCAGGAGCGATTGCGCCAGCTAACATGAACCCACTAACTTTCTTATTCGGGACCCTAACTAACCCTAGGCCTTGCTTTTTCAAAAGCAAGCGAAAGAGATCAAAAGGTATGAATTTAGTTTATTTAGTATAGAGTCTGCCAAGGAAATCCAATTACGTTCTATTCGAAGCCAATTAGAGCTTGGGTCTAAGTGTGTTCAATACATTTCCCCCGGTATAACATAGTGGTAAAGAATAAGAAGGGGGCTCATAGATGTTAGAATATAGAAAAAGAAAATTCTTATTTCTTTTCTTTCGTTTTCCTAATTGAAGAAATAATTGGAAAATAAAACAGCAAGTACAAAAATGAGTAATAACCCCCGGAACTAGTAAATCAAATATACTAAGAATGTAGGCACACGTTGGCACAGTTCTGTAAATAAGAGATGTCTTATCCGGTTGAGGAATAAGAACTGCAGCTCGGTCTGGCAGTTGAAATACCCCTGGGATTAGTAGTCGTTTTCCAACAATAATGATTTTGTTTAGGGAAAAGAATGATAAGTAGATCTTGACTAATAGGTCCGCCCTCTCATCCTTCTTATATATTAATTTACGATAGAAGCAAGCTAAAGCTACCTCGGATAACCTGACTACATGAGAGATATCTTTTGCTGGTCTTAGCTTTGCTTTCTTTCTCCATTATTTCGATAAAGGCTATGGGAGCTAATTAATTATGAGTGCCTTGCCCATCTTCTCTCAGTTGCTGCATGGTTGTCGTTACCGAAAGACCATTGACCATCGCACATGGTGGCAGTCTTAAGTGACTGGGCAAAGGTGGGTTCAATCTAGCTATTGGATGACAAGGAATGATGCGTTCATCTGTGGGAAGCTGGATGAACAGGTGTTGTAGAAAACTTCAGCGACCTCTTTTTCTTTACCAGAGGCCTTCTCACCCCCGTCTTCAAGATCATCTTCCTCTTCGACTTCGCGGCGATAGAAACCCGCATGACCCAAGAAGCTACGGTCTTCCTTCACATTCACTGGAGGAGGCAGAAGATTGCGCAGTCGAGTGCCACGAATCGAACAAAAGTACGATGCAACTCAATTACATCGATCCTAGTCTCAAAAATTGTTGATCCTCTATCCTTCTCCTCTCCTTGACGTCGAGCATATGTTATTAGTACAGTATACCGGGGTCCCCAGCCAGAACAACACGTGCAAGTTTCCCTGCATGTGGCTCACTTCTTATGGTTTAAAGGGCTTTTCGAGGCGCTGCCTGTGACTCAGCATGGGATAAGGGGGCGGAACTGCACACGAAAGTGTGAAGAGCATTGTCTGAGTGAGTTGCAGTGAGGTTTTGAGATGAAACGGGCAATGTAGTTGATCCTTCCCAGAAAAGCCCTTCTTTCTTTCTCGGTTCGTGGGATCGGCATCTCCTGAATGGCCTTCACTTTATTTTATCGTGGTCAACTTCGGTGAGAGAATTAAGGATACCGACCAGAAAGACTAACCCAATCCACACCGATGTACCAGAAAATACAACATTTTTGTTACCTTCGGTCGAGCAACAATGTACCTTTTTTCCCGTTACTCCATTCCTTAGGCCCTGCAGTCGAGTTACCTTGTACCGTTCGTCGAACTCAAGTTACAGAGGTAAGGCTCGATGTAATTGGCCAATGGCCAGGAGATGAAGACGAGAACCAGGAGACTCACGCAGATGCACACTTTCTCTTTTCTCTCCCCAGTTCCTTACCCCTAGTTTAAACTCCCCAGACTCAGAAGGAATTGGAGTTTTAGTTGGAGTTTTCCTAGTTTTTTTCGTTGGAATTGGAAGTAAAAACGGTACTTTAGGTACTCCAACAGGCATAATTTGAAAGATTGAATACGAAATTCTGATGAATATCGGGTAAGGCAAGGATTGGAGTGGTCGTGAGTCTTCTCTTAAGCTCTTGGAAGCTCTTTTCACGTGCCTCATTCCAAACAAATGGAGCACTCTTCTGTAGTAGCTCTGTCATTGGCTTCGCAATCTTTTTCTATTAATGATCTAGCCGATCAGAAATCAAAATTTTGATTGCCCAGATCTCCTGGATTTCCACTATTCTGAAACCCTCGCATAGCCGCAGTCTTAAATTGACACTCACGAAAACACATGTCATCACGTCAAACCACAATCGCAGCTCGAGCTCTGTGATCAGGAGAGAGGCATGATAATGATAGAGCAAATAGAAGGATTGCTCGGTTTGGAAGAACTTCTACTGAAGATACTGACTTAAATAGGCATACAACTCAAGCCACATTCCGTGGATTTAACCTTTTAATTTTACCGCAGCTTCCACTCTTCGAGGAAGAGCCGAGTGACGCGCTACTAATTGAGTGCCAGCACGTAGCTGTGCTGTCAGTAATAAGGTAGCCTAAGCCTTTCGATTTCTAGTTAGCGCTTTAGTTTGATTGCAGCTAGCGCGCTTGACTAATAAGATAGAAAGATCCAGAGATTTGATCCTACTCCCATCAGCGATTTGAAATTCCTAGTCCTAGGATTTCGGCCTGCTGAAAGAGGTGAGCTGCATTGGCTGCTTCCCTGCCCTCGCTGCCTGAGTGGACATGATCTTAATTAAGGCTTCACTAAAGTGCCTACTAAAGAGAGAAGTCACCCGAGGTCGATCCCAGCCAGCACTAGGGGCGGTGCTTTCGTATCTGGCAATGAGGCGTAGCGATATCCCGCTGCTTCAAATAGTTGATCGAAGAGGCGCTTTAAAGAGCCAGTCCAAATACTATGACTGATCCTGGGAAAGTGTACCCAACAAGCAACGGATTGAGCAACTAGCGCGAAAGCCGTTGCGCTAACGCGCATCCGTTTTTTTGATGCTTCGCTTCCACCATGGGCTCCCCCCTTTTTTATGTGTTAGGGGGCATGCTTTCATTCTATCAAGTTTGGACCGAGCATGACATTTCTATTTGTAGCAGATGTCGATTTCAATGTCATTTTTAGAGTCTTCTTACCGGAATGTCTTGTATTTGATGTCAGGGGCGAATAGGATCAGCAGAACTACCGGGACTTATTCTGACTTGTCTGATGGGCTATTTCCGCTAGCATCTTGCTTCGTAGCTATATCCCCTTGCTTGGCCCTTTAGCCCGCCCGCCGGCAGTAGTGAAACTGCTAGCCTGGTTCATACCTTTCCCTAACTTAGGTACCAATGGCTACCACCAGGAGCGGGCTGCCGAGCCGCCGAAGATAAGGACGCATGTGTGTAAGCCCGATTCAGCTAGCTACTTAGGATGAGACATGGATTTTAACACTTTCTTATGTTCGGCCCAATGATCACTTCACTCATTGAGAGTTTTTTGGGAAGAAATGGAATCCTACTACTCGGACAGATCCTTTATCCTAGGTGATTTCAATGGACTCTTTAATGTAGTCATCTGTCGGCCCAAGCCTAACCAATGTCGGATGATGGACCACACCCTAGCGGAACTAGAGCTCTGATCTGATAGAGGTCTTTTCTGGCAGATGAATCATAGGCGCGAGGTCATTTGAAAGAGAATTCCAATCGCTTGAGGAGCTGACCCGTGGGAACACCCAAAGAAAGACTCCCTGGTCTCTCTCATGCGACCCATTCTAAAGCAAAAGACTAAAAAAGCGATTTGTTTGAAGGGATTTTTTATGATATCTATGAGAGCACCCAAACAGCGCTCCAAATATCCCGTCAACCCAGAAAAATATAAAAATTTTAAATCCATCTCCAACATTGTACACACTATCGTTGTTACCACTATGTCTAATACTGTCCAAACAAGTAGAAAGATCCTATCTGAAATTGATGGAGATGAAAGATACACCCGTAAGATATGAATAATTTATTTTACTTTTAAATTTGGAACCTAAATTTGAACTACAAAATAAATTTCCTTATATATTTTATACACACACATATATATATCATTTCGTAATTTTTCTAGATTTAATATCGGTTATCTTATCGTTCAAAATTATTAACTAATTTTATATAATTAAATTATAAATTTTAAATGTTATTAAATTATGATTTTAAATGCTATGATTTTGCTGCAACTATATCAAATATCAATCATCATCATTCATTATTGCTGCAACTATATCAAATATCAGTTATCATCATTCATCATTGTTGCAAGTCTGCAACTATAGTCTATAAGGGGAGAGAAAAAAAAGAAATTTTGGATCCTTTACAGATGTAATAATGTCACTAACACAATAAGAAGTGAAAGATCTAGAAGTTCCATGATGCTGCAAACAACAATATAAAAAATTAGGGCAAACACCGACATAAATAATTGTACATTGTTGGAAGATGATGACAATTCAATACTAGGAAAAGAAAAACGAAATTCAGTACTTTCAAAATCAGAATATGTGATGTTGTCGGTGCCAAAGATAATTCCACTGAGAGTTCCGCCGTATGACAGAGAGAATTACAGTGGGTGTCGATGCCGATTTTAATAGCCTAGAGCTTGAGGCGATGGGCAGGGTAGAACCACATAAGAGTGGCTTCGCGAGCTAGGGTTTTGGTGTTGGGGGCTCTCTCTAGCCGGAATTCATGATGAAGGTTGTGGTGGTTCCTGTAGTCGGAGGCCTGGTTCGCCCAGGTCTAGTTAGGCCTCGTTCGTATATTGCACTTTCTAGATCCGGTTTGAGTCGGGTTTCTTTTCTCCTATCGGGTTCGGTCATGCGCGTGGCTTGGTTGTCTTCTCTGGTTGTGGAGGATTTCTCGTCGTTCTTTTTTTTTTTTTT
>CACSLK010027813.1:3993780-4023944 GCA_902706635.1 Striga hermonthica | reverse complement strand
TCCTTAATGCTCTATGATATCTAGATTAGTTAGGACACTTAATATTTTATTGCTTTATTAGTTCCCTAAGTAGAATAGACTTAGATCTAGTTGGTGCCTATATAAAGGCCATTCCCCTATGTAATTTTGATTCATCCAAGAAATCAATAGAAATCCAGAACTTTGTTCTTCCAACTTTGCTTTAGCCTTTTCACCAAAATACTACTACAATTTTATTCGTTTCAATAGGCGCGGTTGTGGCTAGAGAAACACTATCGGCGATTCAAGGCGCGGGTTAGCGGCTTATCGACAATCGAAACACACGATCCTCATCACCGCGCGCGACAAGGAACAGACGACAAAGGCGGCGCGTGGGCTGCGGCTAGGGTTCGGACGCGCGACGCATGAGGCGGCCGATTGGAGTGGGGAGCAAGCAACTTGGAGAGCAAGATATTTAGTTTCCTAGTTGGTTTAATAATTCTAGTATTATTAGGAGTTTATTAGTAGAAGATGTTAGAAGATTTACTTTCCTTAGGATTTATATTCTTGCATAGATTAGGAGATCTATTTAGACTAGGCTTAGAATTATTTTGCACCTATAAATACATGTACTCGTCATTATTAAATGTCTTGGATTTGATGAGTAAATAGAAAAGAATGTTTGTTCATCCGTGTGTTTAAAATTCGTGAGAGTTTTATTATACAATCGAGAGAGCGAGGCAAATTACCGAGTGAACTCAAATTCATGAAAAAAAAGCCTATGACCCGAGTTAATCACACCTATTGTTGAGAGTAAAGTTGTGGCGAAGCTTTGTTTGAGGCAAACGAGTTGAGCGGAACATACGATTCTTCATCAGCGCAGACACTCGCGCGGGTGCAGGGCAGCAGCATGCGCGTAAGCGCAGGACAGCGCGGCAGTGCGCGCGGGCAACACGCGCGCACGGGTGCAGTGATGTAGATCGTGTGTCTCGATTGTCGATAAGCTGCTAGCCCGCGCCTTGAATCGCCGATAAGTGTTCTGTGAGCCAAAACAGCGCCTCTTGGAACGAATAAAATTGCAATTGGATTTTTGGTGGAAAACCTAAAGCAAAGAGAGAATGAACAAAAGTTCTTGATTTCTTATTGATAAAATAGATGATGAAAAATAACATGGGGAAGGGGCCTTTATATAGGCACAAAATATATCTAGTCCTAATCTACCTAGGGAACTTATAAAGCAATAAAATATTAAGAATCATAATGCAAGATGGAAACTAATTAATCTTGGCTTGCACTCCAAGTAATCTCTCTTTCTTCTCTCGCACGCTGCCTCTCTCGCACCACCCTTGCGCGCCACCTTGCACACCCTAGTCCTCGAGGACTAGGGCACTGCCTTTGTCCGCGCGTGCCTGCCTGCCTGGCGTGCCGCACACGTCGTTGTCTTTGGCTCCACTCGCACGCGCGTGGTCTTCCGTGTTGTCGCACTCCTCGAGGCGTAAGGCTTCGCGCCCCGCGCGTACTCCCTCTACAGGCATGTCGCGCACGTCGTTGCTGCTTCGTTGTGCGCGTGTGCCCTGCCTGTCTTACCTTTGCCCGTTGCGCGCGCCCTGTTGCCGCGCGCTTCACCCGCGCTATTCTGTCGACCGTCCTGGCCAAATTCGCGCGCCCCATGCGTGTCACCTTCCAAGGCGTGAGTTTCGCCAGTGGCCCGCGCCATCCTTTTGCGTGCGTGATAAGTGCGACTGGAGGCGTTCTTGAGCTGCCTAGCCACTTCCGTACCATTCCCGTCCCCTTCAAGCGCTTCCTTGTCCTCAAGGATGAAATTCGGGAACTGATCGTGCATCTCATCGAGATCTTCCCACGTGGCTTTCTCTGGTGGCAGATCTTCCCAATCAACTAGTACCTCCCAGCGATAGCGCCCAGCTTTCCTTATTTTGCGGTAGTCAATTGCAAGTTTTGGGCGTACTATGATCCTACCATCAGTTGCAGTTGCCGATAACTCTTCACACCACTTATAAGCTTCTCCTAAACTCCTCTTTAGCTATGAGACATGGATAACTGGATGGATCTGCGAACTCTCCGATAATTCTAGGCGATAAGCTACCTGACCAATGTGCTTCAGAATCTGATAGGGCCTATAGTAGCGAACTCCCAGCTTGGTTGCTGCCCTTTGTGTCGTAGTGCACTGCCTGAAGGGTCGTAGCTTCAAGTAAACATACTCGCTCGGTGTAAAACTTTCCTCCTGCCTTTTTCCATCTGCGAAGGCTTTTGTTCGATTAATCGAGCCTTCGAGATTTTTCTTCAACTCTCGCAACATCAAATCTCGCTCCTCAAGTTCTCGACCAACCTCATCATTGACCGTACTTCTTTCTGGATAGTTGATTAGCGTCGGAGGTCTGCGCCCATATATCAACTCAAATGGCGTTGTCTTGGTCGACTCATGGTAGGTGGTGTTGTACCAATACTCAGCCCAAGGCAGAAAGTTCTCCCACTTCTTTCGAAATTGATGGACATAGCACCTTAAGTACTGCTCAAGAGTCCGGTTAGTTACCTCAGTTTGCCCATCGGTCCGGGTAGGCTGAGCTCATTGATAACTTAGTCCCTTGTATTTTGAAGAATTCGGACCAAAAGCTGCTTATAAAAATTCGGTCTCGATCAGACACAATGGACCGTGGTGCCCCGTGCAGCTTCATTACATACTCAACGAATAACCTGGCAATTGACTTTGCGGTATTGGGATGGGTGATGGGTAAGAAATGCGCATACTTGGTGAGTCGATCCACCACCACCATAACACCGTTGAACCCATTAGAACTCGACAACCCTTCAATAAAATCCATAGTAATGTCTTCCGAAATTGCCTCGGGTACTGTAGAGGTTGCAGCAGCCCGCTTGGTCGTCCGAGTCAGTCTTAGTGCGCTGACAGTCATCGCATCGTGCGATGTACTCCCGAACCGTGCTCTGTTGTCCTGACCAAAAGAAGGTATTGACTATTCTCATCCATGTGCGGTAGATACCCGAGTGGCCTCCAATTTTAGAATTGTGGAAGTGCTGCATGATCTTCTCACGTAGCTGCCTACTGTCGGGAACGTATACTCGGCCTCGGTGTAGTAGTAGGCCATTGTGCAGCTCGTAATCAGCAACGGTGGTTTCCCCTGCTTCGATCCTTCGGCGCAACTCCTGGCAATAGGTATCCTCCTCTTGCGCCTTTCGAACTTCCTCCCAAATGGTCCACTTCGGTCCTGTGATAGCATTAAGCTCAGCAACATCCGTTCGTCGGGATAATGCGTCGGCCACAACATTCTGTCGACCCGGCCGATAGACTATCTCGAAGTTAAACCCCATAAGTTTCGAGACAAACTTCTGCTGCTCGGAGGTAACAATCCTTTGCTCGAGTAGATGCTTGAGCGGCTGCTAATCGGTCAGGATCCGAAATTGATGCCCTAATAGGTAAGGCCTCCAGCATATTACAGCCTCGACCACTGCTAGCATCTCCTTCACGTACACAGATAACCCCAATCGAGTCATGCCTAGTGCCTTGCTGAGATAGGCTAAGGATACTAGTACGGCTCCAATTTCAATATCACTCGCATCTGTATGTACCTCGAACAAGACATCAAATCTTGGCATTGCGAGAACTGGCGTCGTGGTCATGGCGCCTTTCAGTTTCTCGAACGACTCCTCGCTAGCTTTGGTCCATGTGAACCCGCCCTTCTTGGTCATCTCCGTAAGTGGTTTGGCGATGGTCCCATAATCCTTTACGAACTTCCTATAGTAACCCGTGAGCCTTAGGAATCCTTTCAACTGCGTGAGACTCGTTGGATTAGGCCTGTCGACCATAGCCTCTATCTTCCGTGGATCAACCTTCACACCATCATATGATATAAAGTGACCTAGGTACTCAACCTTCTCTTGTCCGAAGGAACACTTGGATGGCTTGATGTGAAACGAGTTAGCCTCCAAGACTTTGAGCACTACTCTCAAATGCTCCAGATGTTCAGCCCATGACTTTGAATATACCAAGATATCATCAAAGAAGACGAGAACAAACTTACGTAGATACTCTTTGAAGATGGAAATCATCGCAAAACTGGAAAGTAGATGGAGCGTTGCACAGCCCGAATGGCATCACCAACTACTCATAATACCCCTAATGCGTACGAAAAGCTGTCTTCGGAATGTCAGCCTTGTGGAGTCGGACCTGATGATAACCAGCTCTCAGGTCAAGCTTCGAGAAATAGCGTGATCCTGCCAACTCATCGAGCATGTCGTCGACACTAGGAATAGGAAATCGATCCTTGATGGTCGCGCATTCAGAGCCTGATACTCAGTACAAAACCTCCACGTTCCGTCCTTCTTCTTAGCTGACAGTAATGGCGATGAAAACGGACTCGAGCTATGCTGAATTAACCCAGACTCTAGCATCTCAGCTACTTTCCTTTCGATCTCAGTTTTCTAAAAGTGAGCGTACTTATATGGGTGAACGTGTACAACAAGCTGCTCATTGACCAGAGGTATGCGGTGGTCGAACTCTCGGTGCGGTGGGAGTCCCTTGGGTTCGCCCAGTACTCCTTCGAATTCCTTGAGAAGCTCATGCACATCGCCCTACTGTTGCTCGACCTCCTTCGTGTGTGTATCCTTACTCTCGACCACTACTGCGAATATTTGGCCGCCACTTCGCCAAACTTTTTCAATACTCTTTAACCCAACTTCTTTGGTACCGTTTTCAGTGCCAGTGGTTAGTGTGACTTGCCGACCTTCAGATTTGAACTCCATAACTCCGGTTCATTAGTCGGTGGTTACTTTTCCTAATCTTTCGAGCCATTGTGCTCCTAGAACGACGGCAGGCCCGACCAGGGTTAAAGCATAGAGATCAGCCTTCACAGTAACCCCTTGGAACTTGATCGACACCTTGCGAAACGACTCAGTGCATTGTAGTCTTTCCCCATTGGCTACCCGAACTTCAAAGGGCTCAATCTTTGTGGTTGGCAATTTTAGCTTCTGGGACAAGTCGGCATTAATGAAGTTATGTGATGACCCGTTGTCTACGAGCACGATCACCCTATGATCCTTGACCCAAGCTGGCAGTCGCATCGTCCTTGGCCCTCTAATTCCTGCCATTGCGTGCATCGAAATTTCAGCTTCCTCTTCAAGCACTTCAACCTCGTCCTCTTGCTTTGGTTCTTCCTCGACCTCAGATTCCTCTTCTTCAGCATTAGCAACCTCTATCACAAAACCTTGCTTACAATGATGGCCTGGTGTAAACTTCTTGTAACGCCCCGTTTGAATTAGAATTATTTGAGATTATTTATTGGTTTATTTTTGCCATTATTATTATTATTATTATTATTATTATTATTATTATTATTATTATTATTATTATTATTATTATTATTATTTATTTGTGATTAAATGTCTAATTGTTCTAAATGCCTATTATTATTATTATATAAATATATATTGCGTGTATTATAAATATAGATATTCCGGATTAATTTATTATTTGTCGTCAATTATATTGATCGGGAGTTCTTGTTATTGCGTTTATTTCCATCCCAATTGAGATTAAGTCTAGCCCCATTTGTGGTTTAACAATTTTTGGGCCATTTATGTTTATTTTCCCTGGCCCAAAATTCTTTTATCCCTTGGCCCAATTCTCTTAATAATTTTTGGCCCAGTAAGATTAATCCTTGGCCCAAGCAGATGAAACCCAAACTGTTGTGAGCAGAAATTTGTTCGGCCTTTTCCTTCTTCCCTTCTGCACCGTAACTGAGTCGTGCAAATTGAATTGCAGGCGCAATTCTCTCGCGAGATCCTCTTCCACGTTCGCACATCTGGTTCTACTCTACTTAAGACTCCGTTGTGGAGACGTAATCTCATATCTCTCTCAGCATCCTGTTCGTTTAAAAAAAAAATTGAGAACCTGCCCAGCGAGGCCTTCCAGCAGCGGAACTCTCCGAGCAGCATCTTCTCCCGGTGACCATCATCCTCTCTGCACGACAACCTTGTTCACAGGCGAGCCTCGAACAGCCTCAATTCACCGGCGTCCTCCCCGTGTCTGCCATAGCCGAGGAGCTCGAGCCACCGTCGACCGTCGAGGCGAGATTCCCCCAGCAGCCAGTCCGCGAGCCACTCATTAACGCTCAGTTCGAGCTTCGGAAGAGTTTCGAGTTCCGTCGAGACTCCGTTCATTCCGTCTCCTTCCGACCCGTTTTCTGATTTCTCGTAAATTTCCCGAAGAAGAGTAACCTTTTCGAAACCCTCTCGTTAATTACTTTTCAGAATGATATCGTTCGATTATTGTTTGTTCACATTGAATCATTTTGTCGGTTTCGAGTTCAATTTATTTGTCGGTTCTTATTTGTTATTTATTTCGTATGTTTCGTGAATTTTTTGTGGAGATTATTGGACTCTCGTTAATTTCAAATCGACCTCGTATGTTGCTGTGATAAATTCGTCTTGTTTCGGAGTCCCGTTCTGTGGTTTTGAGTCTTACCGCCTTCGATGTGTCGTTCGTTTGTTTCCGAACCGTGTGTTGTTGTCGTTTCATTTTCGAACCATTTAATGTTTTATAAACCTATTGAAACTCGGAAAATTTGTATTTTTCAAAAATGTATGAACTTCTCGAATCCCGTTAGTGTTAGATACGTAATTGTCGGGTTCAGTTGATTTTTGGTGCAACCCTGTTTGATTTTCAGCCCCTGCCTTACTTTTGTTTGTGCAGCTTCTGTTCAGGTCCCATTCGATTTTAATTGGGTTTAGTTGAAGCCCTTGTTAAATTTTGTTTTCAGTAGTAATAGCAACCGGGCGTGTGGTGCGTTGGTTTGGATGCTAATATGTGTGATGGAGGTCCAGAGTTCGAACCCCACTGCCCGCAGCCCAATTTCATTTTTTTTCTCTCCCAGGCCTGTTCAAAAACGCGCGGGCCAGTAAGCCCGCATTCCAGCCGCTCAGCCCGATGCCCCTCAGTCCCATCGGCCCGCGAGCCCGCGAGCGGCCCGAGCTTCGACCCGCAAGGCCAGCAGCTTTTCAGCCTTGGGCCAGGCCATGTTTTTGGCCCAACTACTCGCACCCCAAGCCCATTTCAAGGGCAGATTGTGGTGTTCAATGGCCAGCTCGGCCCAATTTGAATTTTAAGCCAATTTTTGTGTTCCTGAGTCCCTTTTTCGTGTCGATTTCAATTTTAAAAATATTTTTAAAAATAATAAAATTTTGGAAAAAATTATTTTATGTCACGAGACTCAAATTTTGGTCCTTTGAGTCGTTTTTTTTTTTAAAAAATGAGAGAGTTCCAAGTCCACGAAAAATCCGATTAAAACCCTTAAGACTTAATTTTTATTAAGTATGGGTTTTATGTTAAATTTGAGTAGTGAGATAAATTTTTGATAAATTATCTCGCTTAAATGTAGGTGTTTGAAGAGTCAAGCCTCATCCTACGTACTTGCTCTTGTGTGCCATTTTCTACCGAAATTTCCAAGTGGGTTTACTTATAAAATTGTCTATGCCATACGTGTTGTTTATTGTTTAGTTGGTATGACCAATGTATGAATGTGAACCATGTGGCCTACCGATGTGAGCTGTTACGGCCGTCGGTACGGTTGTCCCCGTCGAGTTACGGTACGGTTGCCCTTGCGAGGCAAGTCTCCTTAAGACCTAATGAAAGGCCGTGTCCGTTATAGTGGCACGCACTCCCGTCGTTAGGGTTTATGCATCCCCTTTCCACGGCTAATGATAGATGTGCACATGAGTGAGTTATTGTTGTGATTGTTAGGAGATGAGACATGATGATGATTGATTTATATTCATGCTGCGACCATACCATATTTACATGTTATTATGTGCATAATAGTGAGCACTACTTTATCATTTGTGCTCATTCCCACCTGCTCTTCACGGATGCAGGTTAGGCAGTGACCGGGTGACAGGACGAAGGACGAGTGGTGGTTTATTATTTGTTTCATTTTGCTTCCGCTTTAATAATATGGTCGTTATGAACCTTTCTATGTTTTGGACATGTAAAAACTGTTTTCGAACTATGTTTTGATGTTTGAAAATATTTTGGAAAACCTTTTATGAACCTTGAATAATTATGGTGTTTGATTTATGAAGTTTCAATTGTTCATATGGGACATTATGTTGAGGTGTGAATCATGTTAATGAAAACCTTGTGAAAAATCGGGTTTATGAATCCCCGTGAGTCCAGATAAGACTTGGACTAAGTAAATTGTTGGTTAATGCCCTTGATTTCGAAAATGAATTCGAAAAAAATTTGTTCTGATTTTTAGAAAGTCCGAAATTTCTTTAAAATCAAAGTGGGGTGTTACAGTTTGGTATCAGAGCCAGTCTGCGTTTCTGTAGACTAGCGTATATGTGATTATGTGTTTAGACCTTGTGTTATGACCACTCGTCTCCGTCACTACGTGCTGCTTAAGGTATGTTTTGTTTAAGTATTAATTAAAATACTTGATATATAAATGGTACACTTGTGGTAATGAAACTACTTGTGGTGAAATTGTTAATTTTTGGGGCTTAGGATCTATCCACCTTGATTTAAATCGAACTCTAGTGTTTATTGGCGAACTCTAGACTTCTGTAATTATGATTATCTTGTTTGTTTTGTGCTAACTTTCTTCGGCTTATTCGATGTAGAAGTATGAATACTCGTAACAAAAACCGTAACCGTCAGCCATCCCCGACTCCTTCTCCGCCCCGTCAGCACCAGGCCCCTCTGGCCATGGACCTCACTCAGCTTATCGTCCAGTTTCAGAGGATGAATGCACCCACTTTTGCGGGGACTGAGAACCCCACAGCGATGCTGGAGTGGATCAAAGAACTGGATAAAATCTTCGCTGTGCTTCCCCTCCCTGACCGTCAGCGAGTGTCCCTAGCAGCTTATCAGATGAAGGAGGACGCCTCTGACTGGTGGATTGACCACTGGGCCCGAAGGCCAGAGGCGGAGCTTCATGCTCTCACTTGGGAGCAGATGAAAGTGATGGTGCGCAGCAAGTTCCTTCCACAGAGGTTTTGGGACAGAATGGAGCATGAGTTCTACCACTTGCAGCAGGGCAGCTCCATAGTGGATGAGTATATCCGCACTTTTACCTGCATGTGCCTTTTTGCGGGCGACGCAGTGAACACCGATGCCAAGAAGGCCCGCAAATTTCTCAAGGGGCTCAATCAGAGGATCCGTGAACTGGTGGGAAGTCACGGACTGATGTCCTATGCAGATACTGTTAGTCGGGCTCAGGAGGTAGAGAGCTGTCTCATTCCGATAGCCCCAGTCCCTTCATATTATCATGCCTCCCAGCCTTCTCAGACCGTTGCTCAGTACGCTCAGCCCATCTCATCTGTGTCGCCCGGCTCTAGCTCGGGTAAGAGGAAGTCCGATTATCAGAACAAGAAGAAGGGAAAAAATAAAACTTCGGCAGACGTGACGACCGACCCACTCAGAGTCAACAACCGAGGTGCCCTAAATGCGGCAAGTTCCACACCGGAGAGTGCTTAGCAGACCAGCGAGCTTGTTACAACTCCAACCGTCTGGGTCACTATGCTAGTGTCTGCACCGAACCGAAGAGACAGCAACAGCAACAGCCCTTTGCCCAGCAGCGTCAGCAGCAGCTTCCCCCACCGCCACCTCATCAGCAGCATCAGCAGCCCCCACCGTTCCAGCAGAGGGCTGGGGGTAAGGCCCGAGTCCATACCATCACCCATGATGAGGCCGCCCGTAATGCAGGTACTATGTCCGGAATGCTTTCGATATCCCATGTGCCTGTCTTTGCTTTATGTGATACCGGTGCTACCCATTCTTTTATTTCTTCTCGTTGCTTGGAGGCTTTATCTATTGGCACCGTGCATGCTTGTGATCCTCTCGAGGTTAGTTTAGCCTCGAGAAAAATAATTACCTCTGAGTTTTGGAGGCCAACCTCTATGTAATTGATATGCGAGACTTTGACGTGATCTTGGGCATGGACTGGCTCACCCGTTACCGAGCTGATATCCGGTGCCAGGAGCACGAAGTCACCCTCTATCATGTTTCCGATCAGCCTGTTGTGTTCTTTGGGGTGAGTTCGAGGACTGTTCCTCGGGTCATCTCTTCTATGCAAGCTAGGAAGAGCCTTTCCAAGGGTAGCTGTCAAGGCTATCTGGTTTCCTTAGTATCCGATGTTGTTGATGAGCGAGTGCCCGAGAGAGTATTTATTGTTTGCGAGTACCTCGACGTCTTTCCTGATGATTTACCCGGAGGACCGCCAGACCGCCAGGTGGAGTTCACCATTGACCTAATCCCCGAAGCCGGCCCCATTTCTAAGGCCCCTTATCGTATGGTGCCGAAGGAGCTTCAAGAGCTCAAGGCCCAGATACAGGAGTTGCTCAAGCTCGGTTTTATTCGTCCGAGTGTCTCGCTGTGGGGTGCGCCCGTCCTATTCGTGAAGAAGAAAGACGGATCTATGCGCATGTGCATTGACTATCGGGAGTTGAATGCCCTTACAGTCAAGAACAAGTACCCCCTTTCCCGTATTGAGGACCTTTTCGACTAGCTGAGAGAAGCTAGCGTCTTCTCAAAGATTGATTTGCATTCTGGCTATCATCAGCTGAAGATCCGGGAGTCGGATATTTTCAAGACTGCTTTTCGTACCCGCTATGGCCACTATGAGTTCGTAGTCATGCCGTTCGGACTCAGTAATGCCCCAACCATTTTCATGGACCTTATAAATAGGGTCTTTTATCCTTTCCTGGACCAGTTCGTCATTGTGTTCATCGACGACATTCTGGTCTATTCCCGAGATATCGATCAGCACAAGGAGCATTTGAGGATTGTGCTGGAGACCCTTCGCCGCGAGAAGTTGTATGCTAAGTTCTCGAAGTATGAATTCTGGCTGAACCGTGTGGCATTCCTTGGCCACATTGTGACGACGAGAGGCATTGAGGTGGATCCCAGCAAGATTGAGGCGGTGAGCAAATGGGATACGCCAAGAAGATTGGTTTGGGATGTGTTCTTATGCAGCAAGGGAAAGTCGTGGCCTATGCGTCGAGGCAGCTGAAGCCTCACGAGCAGAACTACCCCACTCATGATCTCGAGTTAGCTGCAGTTGTCCACGCCTTGAAGATTTGGCGGCACTACCTCTATGGAGGCAAGTGTGAGATCTTTACCGACCACAAGAGCCTGAAGTACATCTTCACTCAGAAGGAGCTGAACATGAGGCAGCGTAGATGGTTGGAGCTGGTCAAGGACTACGACTGCACCATTTGCTATCACCCTGGGAAAGCTAATGTGGTAGCCGATGCCCTTAGTTGGAGGAGTTATGGCCAGCTATCTTGCTTGTTTACCGGGCAGGATGTCCTTCTTCGGGAGTTCGAGCGATTACAGCTAGAGACAGTGGAGTCGACTTCGATAGCCGGGGGCATGTTGGCCTCTTTGGTTGTGGGACCGACTCTTCGAGAGAGGATAGTCACCGAGCAACCGAATGACTGTTTTTTATGCCGGATGAGGGAGTTGTCCGAAGTCGGTAAAGTTGGTGGATTCGCAGTCGCATCTGATGGGGCCTTGGTCTTCGAGGGTAGACTTTGTTGTAACGCCCCACTTTTATTTGCCAAAATTCAGGATAAATTTTTCAAAATTTATTTTCAAAAACAATATTTGAGGCGCTACTTATTCTCAAATCAATATTGAATACTTATCAAATTCTCAATACTCAATCATTTATCACTCCTCATTAATCAATATTAAAACCCCAATCATCCATAATACCTTCCAAGCAATCCAATCATCAATAGTATCCTAGGGAGTACGCTCCCTATCAATAATCCAAAAATCCAAAAGCAATAATAACAGTAATTAGTTTATCAGGCGGAAGCATTAGTCAATTTAAAAGACCACCACTCGCATCCCTCCGTCGTGCCCGCATAAACTAACCTGCATCCATGAAGAGCAGGTGGGGATGAGCACAAAAGAAAATAGTAGTGCTCACCACTATGCAATAAATGTTATTCACAATAAGGGAATAGTAATCAATAATCAAGAAGGTATGGTCACAGCATGTATACGAAACATTAAACTATCCCAATCTCCCATCAATAATCAATAATCAATAATCAATAATCAATAATCAATAATCAATAATCAATAATCAATAATCAATAATCACTCTCATGTGCACACCTATATCGATAGACTACTGCCGTCTATATATCGAATGGCCCTTGACCTCACATCGAGTGCCCAGCCAGTAGGAGTAAATCCACCCCGATGGCTCTTGGCCTTACACGGGGATCACCAATCAAGGCTCACGCCCTGACTGCCAACAATAATAAAAAAGACTACCCATCGGGTACGTTCTATAGCTACGGGGATAACCGTTCGACGACCGATACAGCTCACATCGAGGGCTACATGTTCCACATGCATACTTTGATCATACCACAAGTAAACAATTATAACAGTAATAACATTTAAAGCATAGACAATTATTCAAAACCCACCTGGAAATCGCGGTAGAATATTGCACACAAAATCAAGTACGTAGGTCGAGGCTCGACTCCTCAAACACCTACATTTAAGCGAGATAATTTATTAATAACCTATCTCACTACTCGAATTTAATATAAAACCCACACTTAATAAAAATTAGGACTCGTGGGTTTTAATCGAATTTTTCGTGGACTTGGAACTCTCTCATTTTTTAAAAAAAGGACCCGAAAAATTAATTTGGAGTCTCGGGACTTAAAATAATTTTTCCATTTTTTTTTCATATTGAAAATATATTTAAAATTAAAATCGGTATTGAAAACGGATTCCGGAACACAAAATTAGCTTAAAAGCCGAATTGGGCTGCGCTGGAACAGCTTTAAGGTGCTGCTGGGCCGAGGAGAACGCACAATTGGGCCTGCTACCAGGCTGGACATCGCGGGCTGGGATGGGCCGCTCGCGGGCCAGCAGGTGTGAGGGAAAACGGGCCGTGCGCGGGCTGAGTCGGGCCGGGACGGCCCGCGTTGCTGGGAGCCATCAAAGGCTGGGAAAAAAATGAATTGTAGGTCTCAAGGTTCGAACCCCGAACCTCCTCACAAAAGAGCGCATTCAACGCCACTGCGCCAAACACTTGCTTGCAACATTAATTGCAAACATAAACAATTGACTTTTAAGAAAAGTCTGCAATTTGAACAGAAAAAGAAATCGAACAGACAGACCCACAAAATTTGAAAATTTTAACAGAACTCTGCGAATACAGAACAGAGCTGGGAAAATACTGAACAGGGTTGGACCAAAAATAACCGAACTCGACAAGGACTTAACTAACAACGACTGGGCTTTGAAAATTTACAACAATAATGAATTAAAAACATTTTAAGAGTTCGAAATGCTTGTAAACACTGGGTTTTTGGACGATTAAACAATACGACATTCAAGACTCGAAATAATACAACGAGACTCCGATGCAACAAAACGGGACCCCGAAGTTAAACGTATTTATCACAGCAACATATCGGTATACACGTTTGTGAAATCGAGAGTTCCAATCATCTCCAAAAATCCACGAATATACGAATTATATATACGAACATACAAATCAACCAAATAAACTTAATGAAATCCGACTTCAAACCAACTTTCGATGGACCGATCACAACATATATATCACATGTGATATATGAAAACGACCGCAATAAAGAGAGGATTCAAATAAGTTACCCGACTTCGGGAAACTACAAGTGATCGAACGGGAAACGGGCCCGACAGCGGGTCAGACGGACGACTTTGGGACTCGGACCTGGGAGTTCGAAAGGCTCGTTGAACTGCTACCCGTGAACTGGAACTGACCTCGATGACGGACGGAGACCTGGACTCAGTGGCGGCCGTCGAAGAACAGAGTTGCCGGAAGTGGAAGGTTTCGTCGGCTTGTGGCTGGGGATTGTTACGGGGTTTGTGAAAGGGTGGAAAGCTGCCCACAACTGTTGTTCGTCGGCGATAGCGACGGCTGCACGGGGCTTGCTCACCTTGTCGGGATTAATGGCAGTCACAGGAATCACTCCCCTTTTTTTTTAGAGAGTTAGAAGAAGGGTTTTAATTGCTGTGATATGAAATGGAGAAAAGGAATACTCCTCAATCTGTTATAAGCACGATGGGATATCCGAACATGGGATGAAATCTCACTTAAAAATCGCAACAATCATTTGAATGGGAGGACTCGGTCGTTGCGATGGGAAAGAAGAGAACTTATCTATTTCAATTTGCACGTGGGAAAAATTTATACTGTATTGGATTTTCAACGGGCCAACACTCCGAATAATAATTTGGGCCTCAAATTAAGACAAGACTTTGGCCAATATAATCTCACAATGGTTGAAGTAACTAATTGGGCTAGAGAAAATGGTGTCAAAATGGCCACGGAAAAATACTCAAATTTGAATGGTTTCTCTCGGGCTCGACTCAAGAGTTTATTCGAGGTTCAGTTCGACGTGGCGAAAATTAAAATAAAACCAGCTAATACATGATACACATAATATTTTATAATAATAATATTAATAATAAATATATGCATTTAGACAAATTATTATAATTTGACAAATAATATTATTTAGACATTCAATACTAAAAATAATCACATTAACAAATAATAATAATAAGGGGAATAAATAATAATAAAGAAAATAAATAATAACTCCACTAATTCACAATCGAACGGGGTATTACAGTCTATCCACCTTACAAAAAATTCCGTCCTCGGAATTCGAAAACAAATATCTAGAAAGCACTATAACGCAACGGGATTATCAAACCATGAGAATTGGTACTCCCTCCGATTCTTGGTTTCTCTCTCTCCCAAGTCACCTCACCCTCGACTTGGTCGGGAGTCCTCATGGAACAGAAATAACCTGGTCGTAGCCTCCTCTCTTACCACGAAGCTCCCCACTTCACGTGGTACCATAATGCAATTTAGCAGAACAACTCCTAAAGGTAAAACCTCGAAAGTTGCCTCACTTCATTAGTCCTCCAAGGAAGACTTAGGTCAATGCAATACACGTGAAAATTTCCCGAAATCAATACGTATTTACACGCTAGAGACTTAGCAGCTGTGACATGAATGGCTGGCCTGGCATGCGGCAACGTGACACGCTACATGCGGCACACTAAACACGGCACTTCCGACAACTCGAGATGCATCACCGAGGGGGCACGCCTGTGCGTGGCACCAATACGCAGTACACCTATATCGCCCGTATTCAGTAGCTACGGTTCATTTCTCATCAACTGTTACATCTCCCCGTTTTGATACGTACACGAAGATCGAAAATTCCCTAGTGTTTTGCGACCATAATCCAAACTACAATTTCCAAGCACTCCAACTTCGCTGTCAGGGTACTTGTACTTCATCATGGGTCAATTGGCCGATTACTCACGATGTTTCTCATAACTCCTTGGTTATCCTCCTTAAAAGACTTCTTCTCGATCAGGTAGGCGAAGACTTCCTCATACAATCCTCCGGCATGATGCTCCATTCGTTCACAAAAGGATGATTGAATTACGCCTATCACTAGGCCCAGGTGTTCTCAAGAGTTGCAACATTATTCGCCCTCTTGAACCTTTCGCGTTGCTTAAAGATATCATGGAACAGAAGCCCAAATTTCACGAGAACACACTAAGAGTGACGGAAGGTTAAAACTTTAACCCCATCAAAAACCTCATCCCACGTGAGGAAAGAAAAGAAAGAGAAATTTCCAAATAACGAAAATTGAATAACCAATATAAGTCTCAAAGCGAAATTCAAAATAACCAATAAGAGTCTCAAACGAAATTCGAACTTGTCTAGCAAGAAAAAAGAAATAAACAAGGTCTGCCAAAAATTACGAGAAATGCAATTCTAACAAAAGAAGGAACAAATAATCATCTCAAATCTGACATTCGATCGACTGCTCAGCCTTGGTTTTGCTCGGCTTTTAACTGGGCCATCGTGTACACCCGTGCTCGACCTCCTTCGCCAAATCTTGGTTGGGCCTGCTGATGCTGCTGCTGAATCTGTTGTTGAGGTGGCGGCGGGGGAAGTTGTTGATGCTGCTGCTGGTGGGGCTGCTGCTGGAATGGCTGTCGTCTCGGGGGCTCGGGCAGTTGCTACGGAAATGTCCTAGGCGATGACAGTTGTAGAAGACCTTCTGACTGTACCAGCAGTCGTCTGGGTGGTAACAGCCGCATTTAGGGCACTTCAGATTCTGGCCCTGGTTGGCGGGGCGTCCATCACGTCGGTCGTTCCCGCCACGCTTCCCCTCCCAGTTGTCCTGGTGGGAGTCAGTCTTTCTCTTGCCCGAACTAGAGCCGGGCGATGCAGAGGAGATGGGCTGAACTAGCTGAGCGGAAGGGGCAGAAACATGAGAGTCTGATAAATACCCATGTCGTCGATCGTGACGATCACGCGCCTAACATCCATGCGCCCCTCGCCTCGGCCTGCCTTGCGTACTGTCGCGAGATGATCCTCGTGCAGTCGTGCTGCTTCCATTGCGGCCCTTGTCGACCTTGGCCTGTCCAATCGTACCTCTGCAGCTAATTCGACCTTCAAACCTCCAACAAACGCACCAACACGTGCACTCTCGGGCCAATCACGTACCAGGCTTGCAATCATCTCAAACTCCTTTTGATAGTCGCGTAGACTACCCGTTTAGCGAATCCTTGATAGAGCTTCATCATAATCAAAGTAATCGCTATAACCAAATTTTGTGATGAGCTCTCTTTCAAAATCCCTCCAACGCATGTGCTAACCATTATTCTAATGCAAGATCCATTGCCACCAAACGTTCGCCTCTCCATCAAGATGATAAGCAACAATTTGAACTCTTTCGTACCTTGGCACATCGTTGATCTTGAAATATTGCGATGCCCAACTCAACCATGCATCCGGATCTACTCTCGTGAACGTGGGCATAATAATCTTTGGTCGCGTGTAAGCCCTTTCCTCTCGATGTTTGTCGTGGTGGTGATGTCCTTCTCGATGGTGGCGTCGATCGTCGGGATGGTGGTCCGCGCGCTCCTCGCGTTGCTGCCGACCCTCGCGGTGATGGTGCGTGCGTGATGCGTTCAACGCGTACGTCTGCCGTGAACGCCTGTCGTCGTCCTTGTGCTCGGTCCCCATGCTGCTCGACGCCGCAGAAGTCCGCTCATCGTGGCTTCTCCTCGGCCGCGGAAGTCCGCTCGCCGTGGCTTCTCCTCGTGTACCATCAACTGGATCCTTCCCAAATTTTCGTTGGTTGTTTGTTGGCCATCTCCGATGGTCTTCAAGCCTCCTTCCAAAGCTTCAATCCTCTCACGGTTTGACAATATATTTTTTATTTTATTTTTAAGACTCTAAAAAATAACTAGAAAATACTACTAAGATGACACTTTTTTTTATACTAGACTCGAACTCACGAAAATAAGAAGGAAAAGAAGGAAAAATCGAACCAAAAAAAAGAAGAACAATTCGACCCCCTCAGCAAAAGGAAAAACCGAAAAAGAAAAAGATAAATAGACAAAAAACACGATTGATTCTCTCAACGAGAGCACCAATGATGAGGGATCATGATTTTGTCTATCGTTTTGTGAATACTCGCGCACTCGGGGCCTTCGACTAAACACGATAGGTGTGACTTCAAGACGTTCTCAGGGTCTTCTCTTAGACACGGTTGTATGATAAACACGCACTACGGCCTTGCTTAAACACACGATGAACAAACGTTCCCTTTTCTATTCACTCATTCAACCTATCCAAAACAATGGGGGAAGACCCCTATTTATAGATCCTAATTACCTCTAGTCCTAATCTAACTAGATCACTAATTAAAGTAATAAAATATTAAATCCTAAACATATTAGATCTTCTAATGCAATAAGGAAGTAAATACTACTAGAATCCTATTTAAGCTAATAGACTTGCTCTACAAGTTGCTTGGCTTGCACACCACGTCGGCCGGCCCTAAGCCCAACCGCCTCAATGCGCGCATTAACTCTCGGCGCTACTCCTCCTCCGCGCGCGCTTTCACCTCACGCACGCTGCCTTTGCTACGCCTACTCCCGCGCGGACTAGGCCTCGTGCGTCCGCTCCCCACGCATTGCTTTCCGCGCTCATCTTTCGGCTACCGACTCCTGCGCGTGCGTGCATGTCGTCGCCCATCACTCCTGCGCCTGCTCGGCCTAGGACTCCACTCGCGTCCCTTTCACTCGCGTGCCCAGCGCGCTCTTTCTGCTCCCCATGCGAAGCCCGCGCGTCCCAGCACCCGCTGCGCCTGTCTAGCGCCCCAGCGCCGACTTCTTGTTCGCGCGACCATGTGCGCTCGCGTGTACCCAACGCCACTTCCGTATCATTCCCCTCCTCTACAAGCTTTCCTTGTCCTCAAGGGTAATGATATTCAACACATCCACATCACTATCATCGTTCTCTTCAATAAGAGAGTCGCCTTGATCCTCAGTTCTCAACTTAATACGTTTCCCTGGCCGTCCAAATTTCATCTTCCCTCGCTTATAGTTGGTCGTAATGGGCCCAAGTGTTTCGAGCCACTGTACTCCCAACACGAAATCAGTTGCCTTAAGCGGTAAGGCGTAGGGTCAACCTCCAATTCCTGACCTTGTGCCATAATTGGAACCTTCTTGAATAATTGACTACCATGTAGCTCGTGCCCATTGGCTACTTTGACTACAAATCTCTTGACATTTGTGGGCACCAACTTCAATCTCCTGGCTATCCCTTCATCAATAAAATTTAAATTCGTCCCACTATCCACCAATACTTCTAGCACGCTATCCTTTATCTCAGCAGTAAACCTGATCATCTTTGGACCTCGTTTTTTACACTTGACCACATGTAGCAAGGTCTCCTCAACCGGTTCGCTTTCCTGTTCTTCCTCAAACTCCAGCAGATAAACTTCTTTACCTTTGCATTTGTGGCCTGGCGTAAATCGCTCGTTGCATGTAAAACATAGGCCTTTCTCCTTTCGACGTTGGATCTCGTCGTCCGTTAACCGTCGGATGTTGCTCGTGGTGCGTGTGACCTCCCCAACTGTCGGTTTGGTCTCGGCCCGTGGGGTCGTGTCGTCGACCGTGAGGATCGCGCGCCTAACATCCGTGCGCCCCTCGCCTCGGCCTGCCTTGCGTACTGTCACGAGATGATCCTCGTGCAGTCGTGCTGCTTCCATTGCGGCCCTTGTCGACCTTGGCCTGTCCAATCGTACCTCAGCAGCTAATTCGGCCTTCAAACCTCCAACAAACGCACCAACAAGTGCACTCTCGGGCCAATCACGTACCCGGCTTGCAATCCTCTCAAGCTCCTTTTGATAGTGGCGTAGACTACCCGTTTGGCGAATCCTTGATAGAGCTTCATCATAATCAAAGTAATCGCTAGAACCAAATTTTGTGATGAGCTCTCTTTCGAAATCCCTCCAACGCATGTGCTCACCATTATTCTTATTCAAGATCCATTGCCACCAAACGTTCGTCTCTCCATCAAGATGATAAGCAGCAATTTGAACTCTTTCGTACCTTGGCACATCGTTGATCTCGAAATATTCAATGCCCGACTCAACCATGCATCCGGATCTACTCCCGTGAACGTGGGTATAGTAATCCTCGGTCACGTGTAAGCCCTTTCTTCTCGACGTTCATCGCGGTGGTGATGTCCTTCTCGACGGTGGCATCGATCGTCGGGGTGGTGATCCGCGCGCTCCTCGCGCCGTCGCTGATCCTCGCGGTGATGGTGCGCGCGTGATGCGTGCGACGCGTACGTCCGCCGTGAACGCCCGTCATCGTCCTCGTGCTCGGTCCCCATGCTGCTCGACGCCGCGGAAGTCCGCTCGCCATGGCTTCTCCTCGTGTACCATCAACTGGATCCTTCCCAAATTTTTGTTGGTTATTTGTTGGCCATCTCCGATAGTCTTCAAGCCTCCTTCCAACGCTTCGATCCTCTCACGGTTTGACAACATATTTTTTTTTAAGACTCTAAAAAATAACTAGAAAATACTACTAAGATGACACTTTTTTTATACTAGACTCGAACTCACGAAAATAAGAAGGAAAAGAAGGAAAAATCGAACCAAAAAAGAAGAAAAATCCGGCCCCCTCAGCAAAAGGAAAAACCGAAAAAGAAAAAGATAAATAGACAAAAAAACACGATTGACTCTCTCAACGAGAGCACCAATGATGAGGGATCGTGATTTTTTCTATAGTTTTGTGAATAATCGCGCACTCGGGGCCTTCGACTAAACACGATAGGTGTGACTTCAAGACACTCTCAGGGACTTCTCTTAGACACGGTTGTATGATAAACATGCACTACGGCCTTGCTTAAACACACGATGAACAAACGTTCCCTTTTCTATTCACTCATTCAACCTATCCAAAACAATGGGGGAAGACCCCTATTTATAGATCCTAATTACCTCTAGTCCTAATCTAACTAGATCACTAATTAAAGCAGTAAAATATTAAATCCTAAACATATTAGATCTTCTAATGCAATAAGGAAAGTAAATACTACTAGAATCCTAATTAAGCTAATAGACTTGCTCTCCAAGTTGCTTGGCGTGCACACCACGTCGGCCGGCCCTATGCCCAACCGCCTCAATGCGCGCACCAACTATCGGTGCTAATCCTCCTCCGCGCGCGCTTTCGCCCCACGCACGCCGCCTTTGCTACGCTTACTCCCGCGCGGACTAGGCATCGTGCGTCCGCTCTCCACGCGTTGCTTTATGCGCTCGCCTATCGGCTACCGACTCCTGCGCACGTGTGTGTGTCGTCGCCCATCACTCCTACGCCTGCTCGGCCTAGGACTCAACCCTGTCTAGTTCTCCAGCGCCGTCTTCTCGTTCGTGCGACCATGTGTGCTCGCGTGTGCCCAATGCCACTTCCGTATCACAGCGCGCAAGAGCCAAGTGGCGCGCGCAGCCACGCGCAGGCGGGCGCTGATGAACGATCACGGTTTTTGTCTATTTCTGTTTTGAGTAATCGCGCACTCAGGGCCTTCGACTACACACGATAGGTGTGACTAACAGACGCTCTCAGGGCCTTCTCTTAGACACTGTAACTTCAAGACGCTCTAATGGCCTTCTCTCCGACACTTGTATGTAAACACGCATTACGACCTTGCTTAACACACGAAAGAACACAATGTTCCCCTTTCTATTCACTCATCAATTTTCTGGTCCTTTAATTATGAAGAGGTACATGGGTATTTATAGGTTCATAAAATAAATCTAAGCCTAATCAAACTGGATCTCCTAAATCTTGCAATAATAGAAATCCTAATACTAGAAAGCAATAAAATCCTAATATTACCATAATTATTAATTGCTTGACATGCACTCCAATCCAAAGTCTTGAGCTCTAAGTCATCTCAAAAAACCCTTTGGCTGCCTTTGTACGCGCGTCGGCCCTGCGCGCACCGACCTTCGGCTCCTACTCCTTATCGCGCGCGGTAACCCGCGCGCATGCCTTTTCCTTGTCGCGCGCGGTATCGCACGCCTTGTCCCGCACGCATGCGCCCGCCGCCTTTGCCTTGCTTAGTCCCGCGCGGACTAGGCTTCGCTCGTCCGCTTCCCACTCGCGCGCCAATGCGCAGGCCTCGTCATCGCCGCCTTCCCCTTGCGCGTGCGCGCCAGCGCCCATCTCGGCTAATCCTACTCCACTTAGTCCTCTGCTCGCGTCCCCCACGCGTTGAAGCCCGCGAGCCCTGCGCCCTCGCCGATCTCTTCGCGCACATTGTGTCGCGCGCCCGCCGATCATAGGCCTACAAGGCCTAGGCCCGCGTGCTGCTCCCTTGCGCGCCCTTCATGCCCCGTCTGTTCTCCGCGTGACGTCCGCACGTCCCGGCTACCGCACACGCCCCAATCGCCTACCGCGCATCCTATTGCGCCCGCTGCTTCGCGCATGCTGCCAGTCCCCGTGGCCTGCTCGTCTACCGTTAACCCCCGTGCACCAGACGCCGTCTGCGTGTGCCTGCGCGCATCAAGGCACGATGCGCGCCACTGGCTCGAGCTCGTCCCTCCGTCGCTGTTCGATTCCGGCTGCTCGCCCGATGGGCCCAATCCACCATGGCAGTCCCTGATTCTGTACCACTGGCCCATTTGATGGACCCGGCTCATCCCATGGGTCCCATCCTTCCAACCCAATGCAATCTCCGGCACACCATATCCAACCATCTTCCATTCATTGCTTACCTCGCCTACGAGCCTCCATCTTCCTGTCTCGTTTGTTCCTCGCAGAAGGCCCACAACAACGACTCGCCTTCTTGGCATTTGCCTTCCGTCGTCTCTTGCGTTTCCTAGCCCTCAACTTCAACTTTGGACCACATCCTTTTGGCCAATCTCTTACGCATGATGGTTGGTAATTCGGACTAGATGGCTCCTCCAACATATTTTTCAACCATAAATCGAGATCTTCAACCATCCCATCACTTGACTCACCGGGGATAATAACCACTTCCGTATCATTCCCCTTCTCTTCAAGACTTTCCTTGTCCTCAAGGATAATAAAATTTAACGCACCTTCATCAGCATTGTCCTGAACTTCGGTTACTTCAGCTCTCCTGGCTTCCACGAGTTGTCTTTCACGCTCCACCCAATCTCTTCGTTCATGAAGCTCCTCCAAAAACTCTTGCTCCCATGCGGATAATTCCCTTTCCAACCCTTCGAGGTATGCAAGATCCTCCAGATCCAACTCATCCAATGACAAGAACCTCATGACTCTCTCTTTTTTTTTTTTAGACTCTAAGAAAAAATCAAAACAAACTAGGAAGAAACTCTTTTTTTTTTTACTCACAAAAAAATAAAGAAAAATCGAACAAAAAATTCGAACAAAAATTCAAACAAAACAAAGATAAAAATCGCCCCCCTCAACAAAAGGTGAAACCGAAAAAAATAAAAAGATAGATAGACAAAAACTTTGATCAGCACCTCTCAATGAAAGCACCAGTGATGAACGATCACGGTTTTTGTCTATTTCTGTTGTGAGTAATCACGCACTCGGGGCCTTCTACTACACACGATAGGTGTGACTAACAGACGCTCTCAGGGCCTTCTCTTAGACACTGTGACTTCAAGATGCTCTAATGGCCTTCTCTCCGACACTTGTATGTAAACATGCACTATGGCCTTGCTTAACACACGAAAGAACACAATGTTCCCCTTTCTATTCACTCATCAATTTTCTGGTCCTTTAATTATGAAGAGGTGCATGGGTATTTATAGGTGCATAAAATAAATTTAAGCCTAATCAAACTAGATCGCCTAAATCTTGCAATAATAGAAATCCTAATACTAGAAAGCAATAAAATCCTAATATTAGTATAATTATTAATTGCTTGACTTGCACTCCAACCCAAAGTCTTGAGCTCCAAGTCATCTCAATAAACCCTTCGGCCGCCTTTGTACGCGCGCCGACCTTCGGCTCCTACTCTTTGTCGCGCGTGGTAACCTGCGCGCATGCCTTTTCTTTGTCGCGCGCGGTATTGCACGCCTTGTCCCGCATGCATGCGCCCGCCGCCTCTGCCTTGCCTAGTCCCGCACGGACTAGGCTTCGCTCGTCCGCTTCCCACTCGCGCGCGCCTCGTCATCGCCGCCTTCCCCTTGCGCGTGCACGCAAGCGCCCATCTCGCCTAATCCTACTCCACTTAGTCCTCTGCTTGCGTCGCCCCATGCATTGCTGCCCACGAGCCCCGAGCCCTCGCCGATCTCCTCGCGCGCGTTGTGTCGTGCGCCCGCCAATCCTAGGCCTTATTGCGTGCCCTTCGCACCCCGTTTGTTCTCCGCGTGACGTCCGCGCGTCCCGGCTACCGAATCGCCTATCGCGCATCCTATTGCGCCCGCCGCTTCGCGCGTGCTGCCAGTCCCCGTGGCCTGCTCGTCTACCGCTAACCCCCATGCACCTAACGCCATCTGCATGTGCCTGCGCGCATCAAGGCACGATGCCCGCCACTGGCTCGTGCTCGCCTCTCCGTCGCTGCTCGATTCTGACTGCTCGCCCGATGGGCCCAATCCACCATGGCAGTCCCTGATCCGTACCATTGGCCCATTTGATGGACCCGGCTCGTCCCATGGGTCCCATCCTTCCAACCCAATGCAATCTCCGGCACGCCATATCTAACCGTCTTCCATTCTTTGCTTACCTCGCCTACGATCCTCCATCTTCTATGCTCGTTTCTTCCTCGCACAAGGCCCACAACAACGACTCGCCTTCTTGGCCTTTGCCTTTCGCCGTCTCTTGCGTTTCCTAGCCCTCAACTTCAACTTTGGACCACATCCTTTTGGCCAATCTCTCACGCATAATGGTCGGTAAATCAGACTAGATGGCTCCTCCAACATATTTTCCAACCATAAATCGAGATCTTCAACCATCCCATCACTTGACTCACCGGGGATAATAACCACTTCTGTATCATTCCCCTCCTCTTCAAGACTTTCCTTGTCCTCAAGGATAATAAAATTTAACACACCTTCATCAGCATTGTCCTGAACTTCGGTCACTTCAGCTCTCCTGGCTTCCACGAGTTGTCTTTCACGCTCCTCCCAATCTCTTCGTTCGTGAAGCTCCTCCAAAAACTCTTGCTCCCATGCAGATAATTCCCTTTCCAACCCTTCGAGGTATGCGAGATCCTCCAGATCCAACTCATCCAATGGCTCGAACCTCATGACTCTCTCTCTTTTTTTTTTTTAAGACTCTAAGAAAAAATCAAAACAAACTAGGAAGACACTTTTTTTTTTACTCACGAAAAAATAAAGAAAAATCGAACAAAAAATTCGAACAAAAATTTGAACGAAACAAGGATAAAAATCGGCCCCCTCAACAAAAGATGAAACCGAAAAAAAGAAAAAGATAGATAGACAAAAACTTTGATCAGCACCTCTCAATGAAAGCACCAGTGATGAATGATCGCGGTTTTTGTCTATTTCTGTTGTGAGTAATCGCGCACTCTGGGCCTTCGACTACACACGATAGGTGTGACTAACAAACGCTCTCAGGGACTTCTCTTAGACACTGTGACTTAAAGATGCTCTGATGGCCTTCTCTCCGACACTTGTATGTAAACACGCACTATGGCCTTGCTTAACACACGAAAGAACACAATGTTCCCCTTTCTATTAACTCATCAATTTTGGTCCTTTAATTATGAAGAGGTACATGGGTATTTATAGGTGCATAATATAAATTTAAGCCTAATCAAACTAGATCGCCTAAATCTTGCAATAATAGAAACCCTAATACTAGAAAGCAATAAAATCCTAAGATTACTATAATTATTAATTGCTTGACTTGCACTCCAACCCAAAGTCTTGAGCCCCAAGTTATCTCAATAAACCCTTCGGCCGCCTTTGTACGCGCGCCGCCCCTGCGCGCGCCGACCTTCGGCTCCTACTCCTTGTCGCGCGCGGTAACCTGCGCGCATGCTTTTTCTTTGTCGCGCGCGGTATCGCACGCCTTGTCCCGCACGCATGCGCCCGCCGCCTCTGCTTTGCCTAGTCCCGCACGGACTAGGCTTCGCTCGTCCGCTTCCCACTCGTGCGCCAATGCGCGCGCCTCGTCATCGCCGCCTTCCCCTTGCGCGTGCGCACCAGCGCCCATCTCGCCTAATCTTACTCCACTTAGTCCTCTGCTTGCGTCACCCCACGCGTTGCTGCCCGCTGATGACGGATCGGGTGTTGCGTTCCCTCGACTTGTCTCGATCACGGCTTCGCCATGGCCTTGCTCTCGACAATAGGTGTGATCGACTCGGTTATTAGCCTAACTCTCTCACGATACTTGAGTTCACTCGGGTATTAGCCTCGCTACACTCTCGAAATAGATCGGGTCTTAGCCTCTCTAAATCGTTGAACTGGCTTGGGTCTTAGCCTCACCAATTCGGTTGCATGATCGAATTCTCACGAACCCTAACACACGGTTTCGAACAAACGTTCTTTTCTATTTCATCCAATCTAAGACCTCTCAAAACAATGAGGGGAGACCCCTATTTATAGGTGCATAAAATAAATCTAAGTCTAAGGTAATTAGATCTCCTAATTCTAGAATGAAAAGCAACATGGTAATAAAATCCTAATACTACTATAAGAGTCTTGATCTTCTTTGCCTTGCACTCCAATCCTCTTGCTTGCTCCCCACTCCAAGTTGGCCGCCTCTTGCCCTAGCCGCCTCCAAGTTTGTTTATTAGAATTTTTGGAATTTATGTGATTATTTATTTGCTTTATATTTGATCATTTCCCTTGTGTTATGTTTTATTTGTTCATTTATTATTATTAACTGCTCATTCTTACCCCGTTTTATTTATCTGCTATATTGTTAAATTGTTATGTGCTTAATTTTGTGTATAATTATTATGTGGTTTATTTTATTCTGTGATGTGTATGAATAATTAGGATTATTTTTAGACATTAGATTTATCGTTCGTCGATCTTCGATTATAACGGTGGAATTATTTTCAGTCCGTTTCAATCCATTTTGGTGCTATATGTTCGAAACGCGGGTTTGATTTTCGAACCTCCTTAGCTATATAAATTGGTCCGTTTGACATAGCAATTCCAACTCATTTTGATATTTAATATGGCCCAATTGAGATTCAAATAGTGATGGCCCATTTGAACTTTTATTCTTCTTGGCCCAATTTTAAATCATCTCAGCCACAACCCAATTAATTATGCATGCTCTTGGCCCAATATAGAGGTTAAATTACTTCACGTGCATAATTTTGAACAGATTATCTTTTCTCTTCCCCATGACCGAGTCCATCCCCATCTTCGCGTTAGTTACGATTTTCTTGCGAAATCTGCTACGCTCGTCTCTCTCTCTCGCTCTATAATATCTCGACCAGAGGAGTGTTATCCTCATCAGACTCATTCAAATCCCTCACACTCTCGCATAAAAGCTCTCGTCAGTTATATATAAAAAAAAATGTTTCTGTTCCTTTAATTTTTTCCGGCAACGTGAGCAGACCAGTCAATCGTCGGCAATCCCATTTCCTCGCAGACCCAACTGTGAGCTCTTCTCGCCGGAAGCAGACCCGTCACAGCCAACTCGCATCCTTTCCGCTCGTAGGCGTGTCCGCCATAGCCGAGAACCTTGAGTCGCCGTCAACCGTCATCATCGAGCCACCGTCGAGGCGAGATTTCAGCAGCAACCTTTCCGTCCGTCCGTTGGTCGAGCACAAAACAGTTCAGCCTCAGTCGACGAGGATATTCGTCAATCGTTTGTTCGTCGAGGCTTCGGTTCTGAGTTCCGTTGTCCGTTCATTCCGGTTGTCTTGTTCACTTTTCAGCAGAGCTTGTGGATTCCGTGGAGTGCGGTAATGACTGAACCTCCTTGTTTTAATATTTACTCGAATATCATCGTGGATCTATCGTGTTCGTTGAATTGAGTTTGGTCGATTTTTTGATTTGTTTCGGTTTGTTCGTATCGTTTGATTTTGGTGTTTCGTGTAATTGTCGTGAATTTTTGGAACTCTCAGTTGCTGTGTAATTCGTATAGATGTTCGGAGTCCCGTTTTGTTGTTTCGGAATCTCGTTATGCTCACCCCAGCCGTGGTCTTGTTGTTTGACGTTCGTACAGCTTTCGAGCCGTTATGTGTCGTTTCGTTCTCCCAGCAGACCCAATTTTATAAAAAAATTTGAATTCTGTAAAATTTATTATTTTCGATAAAATTTTTGGTGCTCGAATCTGTTCGAAAATTCAGTCGAAACTCGTTGCCGGGAATTCATTTTACAACAAAGGTCTGTACTCTGTTATTTTGTTTCCCTGCTCGAAGTTGCTGTTTCTGTTAATTTATTTTTAGTCCCAAACATTTCCTTAAAGTTATTAAAATCTTATTTCGGTTTTACTACCAACTGCGCCCGTAGCCTAGTGGTGTCTACGCCCATTTTGTTGAGGGAGGTCGTGGGTTTGATACCTGCAGTACCCAGTTTTCTTTTTTTATTTGGTTTCCAGCCTCGCGGGCCATAGGGCCCGAAACCAGCCCGCACGCGGCCCGAAATGTCTGCAGATCCTGGCCCGCAATCTCAATTCCCAGCCCGCCTGTTCAGCTGGAATCAGGCCTTAGGGCGCGGCCCAATAATGCGTGTAGGCCAAACTTTTTGCCAATTTTCAGCCCAGTGTGAGAAATTAAGGTCATGGTGTGGCCCTTGTGACTAATTTGAGTCCCGGAAGCCCGTTTTTCGTTCCGATTTCAATTTATAAAATTATTTCAACTGATAGAAATTTGATAAAATATTTCAGGTCTCGAGATCCCATGTTCTTTCCCAGACTCTTTCTTTTCAAAATTCGAGAGTTCCAAGTCCACGAAAAATTCAATTAAATCCCTTAATACTTAATTTTAATTAAGTGTGGGTTTTCGAATATTACCGAGTAATGAGATAGATTATTGATATATTATCTCATCTAAATATAGGTATTTGAGGAGTCGAGCCTCTGCCTGCTACCAATTATTTTATTCTCGCCGATCTCGTTTTGCCAGGTGGGTGTTGATAAACTTTACCGTGTATGTTATTCTTTATAATTGCTTGTCTTGATAATCAATGTATGCATGTGAATCGTTAGTCTATGAGAGGTTCTCACGTCGACGGAGTTCCGACGTTTTCCTATTTGTGCCTATAGAGAGGGTTCTCCCGTGAATGGGCTTGTCCCGACGGTTTAGCTCCCGTGAATGGGCGGTGTCCCGACGGTTAGGGGTGTACACACGAGCGTAGGGCGTATAGGAGGTAGGCTAGACGATTTGTGTTCATGCTGCGATTATGATTTTAAATCATTATACTGGATAGACTTCATGGTATTCCCACGGTGAGCAAGTGTTCGCTCACCCCCACTATTATATCTCTTTTCAGGTTGAGCTGGTGGTTGAGGCGAAAGACGAGCGAGGCGGGTCATATATTTGATATTGAACTGTTTTATCTGCTTCCGCTTGTTTAATTATTATTTATCTCATTGCCAGACTTAATTATTATTGATGTTTGAATTTGAACCATGTTAGAATATTTGTTTCGGAAACCAGACCATGTAGTTGAATTATTATGCATGTTCGAAATGGGAATTTGGATATTCTTATGTTGGGATTTATTGTGACAAGGTAAATGTTGGCATGAGATATTTGTTCTGGATGGTTGATTCCCTGTTTGGTTAAGTGTTGACTTAACTGTTGATATGTAAAGTTGATGAGTAGCGCCCGTTAAATAAGGTTTAAAAATTTATTTGCGAAAAATTAACTCTAATTTTGGAAAAATAATTTGGTATTTTTCTATTAAAATAACGGGGCGTTACAGTTTGGTATCAGAGCAAGTTTACGTTTCTGTAGACTGCTTCTGAATTTGTTTATGTATTTATATTATAACCTCTCGCTTCGTCCAGCCACACCAGCTCAAGGTATGAGTGTTGTTAATTTGTTTAACTGTTTATTTGGGGCTTCGGAATTTATCCTCCTTTCCTTTGACTAATTTGAAATTTAGTGGTTCTTGTCATATAGATATGGGTCCTCGTAGAGATCCTCAGCATCAGCAGCCTCCACCCGTTCAGGGTGAAGATCATGGTCGTACGATTGAGCGGTTCCAAAACATGCGTCCCCCAACCTTTTCTGGAGAGGAGGGGCCAATAGCTTTAACGGAGTGGTTCCGTAAGCTGGAGAGGATCTTCACCGTTCTCCGATGCTCAGACGCCCAGCGCATCGAGTGCGCTGAGTACCAGATGGATGGTGATGCCGCCGACTGGTGGACTGACTATTGGGTTCTGAGGTCAGAGGCTGAGCGGACTGCCCTCACGTGGGTGAGGATGAAGGAGATTGTTACTGACAAGTACATTCCCAAGAGCTATCGTGACCAGAAAGAACGAGAGTTCTATGATCTCCGACAAGGTAGCACTTCCGTTGACGAGTATGCTCGGCCCTTTAACCGGTTGAGTGCTTTTGCCCGGCACATGATCGACACTGAGGAGATGAAGGCTCGTAAGTTCAGAGACGGGCTTCGCCAGGACATTCGTGTTTTGGTGGCTAGTCATGGGGATCTCCCTTTCGCAGAGACCTTCATCTGAGCACAACAGATCGAGAACTGCATGGCTCCTATTGCCCCAGTTCCTTCATAACATCATGCCTCGACTACCCAGCCAGCTACCACTACTCAGCCTCCATCTGGCTCGAACAAGAGAGGGAACGACCACCACCAAGACCGCAAGAGGGGCAAACGCCACAATAATGACCGACGTGTTGACCATCCAGTGGCTCAGAATATACAGCCTA
>CACSLK010027813.1:3981043-3993702 GCA_902706635.1 Striga hermonthica | reverse complement strand
TTTTGCCAACATGTGTCCTGAACCGAAGAGACAGAACCAAGGGCAGCAGCAGTATCAACAGGATCAACCGAGGATTGGAGGAGGAGGTCAAGCACGTGTATACATGTTGGCTAAAAACGAAGAGGAACCGAACTAAGGCTGAGCAACTGATCGAATATCTGGGAGAAGAGGATTATTGTTTTTCTGTTTTCTTAGGATTTCATTTCTCATAATCTTTTTCAACTCACGTCTATTTTTCATGTAGTAACTTTGTTTGGAGACTTTGTTCACAAATAAGATTGGGTTCCCTTGAATTTTTACTTATCTTTATTTGTTTGCAAAGTTTGTGAATTTCATTTGTGATGCCATTAAATTAATGCGAAATTCAAGAACGCGAATACCATCACGACACTTGAGGTATCTTAGCCTCGAGAAAGACGACAGTCGTTTATTCTCGTATGATCGAATTGAACGTTGCATGGAGGATAGCCTAGCGAAGAGAGCCAAGAAGATTTGACCACGTTAAGGATCATGAAGGATTTTAAGGAGGGTAGCCAAGGATCGTGACAGAACATCATAAGGAGCGAGAAAAGTGACCATCACCGAAATTGAGTGCCATGGAATAGCAGTGATGTGTTCGAGACGACCACCGAAGGACGCCCGAATTAAGACAAAGGATTATCACCATGAAGATAAACTAAAGGTCTCCCTCAAAGGACTATTATAGTCGAACAACATTAGAAGATTGTTAGATGGAGTCATCGCTCTTCAATTGCATTATTGCAACCAAGGGAGGCTAAGAGCCTAGTAGTTAGTTTACAGTGGTAGATAACTGAAAGGTTCCAAAGGATGTGAGTGAGATTCGTAGTCCTGGGGCCAACCGGCCATTGTCGAAGTTAATTCGAGCTCGCTTAGGACTGACCACTCAATTAGTTACCGTTTTGAGAAAACTAATGTGGCGGCCACCGATGCTTGTAGTCGGAAGAGTCAAGATGAGCTAGTTGGTATTATTACTCAGCAAGGAATGCTGTATCAAGAGTTGCTACGTTAGAGATCAAAGTAGTAGAGTCGTCGTCTATAGCTAGTGGTGTCGAGTATCGCTAGTTGTGAGACCGACTCAGCAAAAGAAAATCATTACCGAATATGCAAGTGATACTTCCTAAGCCGCATGCGAGGGGTTACTCGTGTCGGCAAGGTAGGAGATTTTTGCGTCGACATCAGATGGGACTGTAGGATTCGAGCAAGCCTATGTATTCCGAAGGTGTCCCACTTGGGGATAAAGTGAGTTTGGTGTTTGAGAGTCTGACTACATGGGATTCCGTGGCGGCCTGTACAGGGACGCACGGATCATATTGAGATTGTAGGGAAGTTTGCAGCGTGAACCGGGCACAAGACTGAAACTTAGCACTGCATATCAAACCCATATAGTTGTACGTTTGGAGCATACTGTCGAGACACTAAGAGTCCAGTTGGGGTCTTGTGTACTTGATAGGTATGTCGTGCGATGTTTTCTTACCATGGGACGGTACACTTATAACGATGGTTATCAAGCGACGATCCTGATGGTACCATTTGAGGTTTTGAGTACAGATAGAGGTGTGGTACACCTAGGTTCTGTGAAGAGAGGAAGTTGCAGCCACATTCTTCCAGTTCTTTTGAGATTCTCGACCGAGTCGACGACTTACCCTGACGGTCAACTCCATCACTGGAGCTTGCGGGAGTGCACGACATGTTCTAGGCCTCGTGGTAGAGGGGACATGTGCGTGATCCCGGGGCATGTGATGAACTTTGACGAGCTGCGTGTTGGGCAGAACCCTACCTATGTTGAGGAATCGGTGACATGTGTGATCAGAGGGTCCATCAGGGAGAGGCTGGGATGGGTACTCGTCAAAGTCCAGCGGGGTCGCCGGGGTGAGTGCGGTGCGACTTGGGAGGACGAGGATAAGAATTAAACGAAGTCTCCGAGCTTCGTGGTTTGGACTTCTCTCTTGCATTTGTTGTCCCTTGTAGGGATGCAAATTCTTTTGTATTTCCGAGGACGGAAATCTTTTAAGGAGGGTAGATTGTAGCGCCCCGTTTGTTTATTAGAATTTTTGGAATTTATGTGGTTATTTATTTGCTTTATATTTGATCATTTCCCTTGTGTTATGTTTTATTTGTTCATTTATTATTATTAACTGCTCATTCTTACCCCGTTTTATTTATCTGCTATATTGTTAAATTGTTATGTGCTTAATTTTGTGTATAATTATTATGTGGTTTATTTTATTCTGTGATGTGTATGAATAATTAGGATTATTTTTAGACATTAGATTTATCGTTCGTCGATCTTCGATTATAACGGTGGAATTATTTTCAGTCCGTTTCAATCCATTTTGGTGCTATATGTTCGAAACGCGGGTTTGATTTTCGAACCTCCTTAGCTATATAAATTGGTCCGTTTGACATAGCAATTCCAACTCATTTTGATATTTAATATGGCCCAATTGAGATTCAAATAGTGATGCCCCATTTGAACTTTTATTCTTCTTGGCCCAATTTTAAATCATCTCAGCCACAACCCAATTAATTATGCATGCTCTTGGCCTAATATAGAGGTTAAATTACCTCACGTGCATAATTTTGAACAGATTATCTTTTCTCTTCCCCATGACCGAGTCCATCCCCATCTTCGCGTCAGTTACGATTTTCTTGCAAAATATCCTTCGCTCGTCTCTCTCTCTCGCTCTATAATATCTCGACCAGAGGAGTGTTATCCTCATCAGACTCATTCAAATCCCTCACACTCTCGCATAAAAGATCTCGTCAGTTATATAAAAAAAAAATAAAAAATGTTTCTGTTCCTTTAATTTTTCCGGCGACGTGAGCAGACCAGTCAATCACCGGCAATCCCATTTCCTCGTAGACCCAACTGTGAGCTCTTCTCGCCGGAAGCAGACCCGTCACAGCCAACTCGCATCCTTTCCGCTCGCAGGCGTGTCCGCCATAGCCGAGAACCTTGAGTCGCCGTCAACCGTCATCATCGAGCCACCGTCGAGGCGAGATTTCAGCAGCAACCTTTCCGTCCGTCCGTTGGTCGAGCACAAAACAGTTCAGCCTCAGTCGACGAGGATATTCGTCAATCGTTTGTTCGTCGAGGCTTCGGTTCTGAGTTCCGTTGTCCGTTCATTCCGGTTGTCTTGTTCACTTTTTAGCAGAGCTTGTGGATTCCGTGGAGTGCGGTAATGACTGAACCTCCTTGTTTTAATCTTTACTCGAATATCATCGTGGATCTATCGTGTTCGTTGAATTGAGTTTGGTCGATTTTTGGATTTGTTTCGGTTTGTTCGTATCGTTCGATTTTGGTGTTTCGTGTAATTGTCTTGAATTTTTGGAACTCTCAGTTGCTGTGTAATTCGTATAGATGTTCGGAGTCCCGTTTTGTTGTTTCGGAATCTCGTTATGCTCACCCTAACCGTGGTCTTGTTGTTTGCCGTTCGTATAGCTTTCGAGCCGTTATGTGTCGTTTCGTTCTCCCAGCAGACCCAATTTTATAAAAAAATTCGAATTCTGTAAAATTTGTTATTTTCGATAAAATTTTTGGTGCTCGAATCTGCTCGAAAATTCAGTCGAAACTCGTTGCCGGGAATTCATTTTACAGCAAAGGTCTGTACTCTGTTATTTTGTTTCCCTGCTCGAAGTTGCTGTTTCTGTTAATTTATTTTTAGTCCCAGACATTTCCTTAAAGTTATTAAAATCTTATTTCGGTTTTACTACCAACTGCGCCCGTAGCCTAGTGGTGTCTACGCCCATTTTGTTGAGGGAGGTCGCGGGTTCGATACCTGCAGTACCCAGTTTTCTTTTTTTATTTGGTTTCCAGCCTCGCGGGCCATAGGGCCCGAAACCAGCCCGCACGCGGCCCGAAATGTCTGCAAATCCTGGCCCGCAAGCTCAATTCCCAGCCCGCCTGTTCAGCTGGAATCAGGCCTTAGGGCGCAGCCCAATAATGCGTGTAGGCCCAACTTTTTGCCAATTTTCAGCTCAGTGTGAGAAATTAAGGTCATGTGTGGCCCTTGTGACTAATTTGAGTCCCGAAAGCCCGTTTTTCGTTCCGATTTCAATTTATAAAATTATTTTCAACTGATAGAAATTTGATAAAATATTTTAAGTCTCGAGATCCCATGTTCTTTCCCGAGTCTCTTTCTTTTCAAAATTCGAGAGTTCCAAGTCCACGAAAAATTCAATTAAATCCCTTAATACTTAATTTTTATTAAGTGTGGGTTTTCGAATATTACCGAGTGATGAGATAGATTATTGATATATTATCTCATCTAAATGTAGGTGTTTGAGGAGTCGAGCCTCTGCCTGCTACCAATTATTTTATTCTCGCCTATCTCGTTTTGCCAGGTGGGTGTTGATAAACTTTACCGTGTATGTTATTCTTTATAATTGCTTGGCTTGATAATCAATGTATGCATGTGAACCGTTAGATTATGATAGGTTCTCACGTCGACGGAGTTCCGACGTTTTCCTATTTGTGCCTATAGAGAGGGTTCTCCCGTGAATGGGCTTGTCCCGACGGTTTAGCTCCCGTGAATGGGCGGTGTCCCGACGGTTAGGGGTGTTCACACGAGCGTATGGCGGTATAGGAGGTAGGCTAGACGATTTGTGTTCATGCTGCGATTATGATTTTAAGTCATTATACTGGATAGACTTCATGGTATTCCCACGGTGAGCAAGTGTTCGCTCACCCCCACTATTATATCTCTTTTCAGGTTGAGCTGGTGGTTGAGGCGAAAGACGAGCGAGGCGGGTCATATATTTGATATTGAACTGTTTTATCTGCTTCCGCTTGTTTAATTATTATTTATCTCATTGCCAAACTTAATTATTATTGATGTTTGAATTTGAACCATGTTAGAATATTTGTTTCGGAAACCAGACCATGTAGTTGAATTATTATGCATGTTCGAAATGGGAATTTGGATATTCTTATGTTGGGATTTATTGTGACAAGGTAAATGTTGGCATGAGATATTTGTTCTGGATGGTTGATTCCCTGTTTGGTTAAGTGTTGACTTAACTGTTGATATGTAAAGTTGATGAGTAGTGCCCGTTAAATAAGGTTTAAAAATTTATTTGCGAAAAATTAACTCTAATTTTGGAAAAATAATTTGGTATTTTTCTATTAAAATAACGGGGCGTTACACCTACGCGGTCTAGGCTTGTGCCCATGCACACGCCATCCGCGCGCATGCCATCCGCATGCCCAGCGCGCCCCACTGCTCCCAGCGCCCGTACGCGCTTGCGTGTGCCCAGGGCTACTTCACCCAGCGCCCATCGCTCGCTCGTTTTGCCGCAACAATCCCTCGCGCGCATCAACCACCCAACATCCACCCCTTGCGCGCCACTTTGCCAAACCATCAAGCGCCATGCGCGTCTACGCCAATGCGCATGTGCGCGCCCTTCTTGAATGCACCCTTTCTTGTGTACTTGTGCACCTCGCATACGAGCTCGTACCCGTCTCTTAGGCCATGCGTGCGTCGTTTTGGCCCTATTTTCAGCCTCCTCGGGTTGTCTTGGCTCTCGGCCCTTCTTGTCGTCGGGGGTCGAAACCCACTTACGCATCATTCTCGCCCCCTTTGAGAATGTCCTTGTCCTCAAGGACTCGTCCTCGACCGTCCAAACATCGGGCACCTCTTCGATCTCGACCTCGATCGAGACTTCACTCTTGACGTCGACCTCCTCTTTATACGCACCGTCCTCCTTGTGCTCCACGTCACCATGGACCTCCTCAACCACGACCAAGATCTTCACTTCAACCTCGGTTACCTCGATCCCGGCTACCACATACTCGGCGTCCTTCTCTTCAACGTAGCCCGGGGAATCGATCGTACACATGGACTCCTCGCACTTCTCTTCGATCACTTCGTCCTCCACGCACGTCTCCTCGCGTGATTCTCGGAGCCTCTCTTTGGCCTCCGCTTGTTGCCTCTCCTCAAACTCCTTTCGCTCGTGAAGCTCCTCCAAAAACTCTTGCTCCCATGGAGTCAAACTCCTCTCTAAACCTTAGAGATAAACGAGATCTTCCAGATCCAACTCATCTAATGGTAAGAAGTTGAACCCCCGACACCGTGGTTCATAGCCACGTGCTTCCTTCTGCTTCTTATCGCGGGTTGGCTTTATTTCAAAATCAAAGCCTATCCCTTTCGCTCCTCAACCTCAATGTCACAAGGAATTTCCTCGTAAATGAAGTCGTCAGCCGAAGACTATCCCGATGGTTAAGCGGCTGAACACGTTCTAGTGCTGCATTCTTTATTTCCCCTGCCATAATCTCTCTTTTTTTTTAAAATTTTAAGACTCTAAAAAAAGAAATAATTCGAACAAAAATTCGAACCAAAAAAATAAAAGAAATTCGGCGCCTTCAACAATAGGTAATAACCGAAAAAAAATCAAACAAAAGGACTAGATGACACTTTTTCTTTTTTTTTTTAAGACAAAAATTCGAAAATTTTGGGTAAAAATTCGAAGAAATTCGAACCCCCAAATCGACCAAAAAAGAAAAAGAAAGGGATAGGAAAAGTTCACGAACACCCAATCGATCACTCTCAATGAAAGCACCAATGATGACGGATCGGGTGTTGCGTTCCCTCGACTTGTCTCGATCACGGCTTCGCCACGGCCTTGCTCTCGACGATAGGTGTGATCGACTCGGTTATTAGCCTAACTCTCTCACGATACTTGAGTTCACTCGGGTATTAGCCTCGCTACACTCTCGAAATAGATCGGGTCTTAGCCTCTCTAAATCATTGAACTGGCTTGGGTCTTATCCTCACCAATTCGGTTGCATGATCGAATTCTCACGAACCCTAACACACGGTTTCGAACAAACGTTCTTTTGTATTTCATCCAATCCAAGACCTCTCAAAACAATGAGGGGAGACCCCTATTTATAGGTGCATAAAATAAATCTAAGCCTAAGGTAATTAGATCTCCTAATTCTAGAATGAAATGCAACATGGTAATAAAATCCTAATATTACTATAAAAGTCTTGATCTTCCTTGCCTTGAACTCCAATCCTCTTGCTTGCTCCCCACTCCAAGTTGGCCGCCTCTTGCCCTAGCCGCCTCAAACCCGCGCGCCGCCTCACGCCTCGCCCTAGTCCTCGAGGACTAGGGCTGCACCGCCTTCGCCCATGCGTGTATGTCCTCTTGCCTCGAGGCTTAAGGTCTTGCGCCCCACATGCGCCATTCCTATTCCTTGTAGGATTGTGTTTCGAGCCCATATCCACTATTCCTATTTCTACTAGGAATATGCTCCCGGTTACGTTACCTGATCTTTCGAGGATTACTCTCGTCACCGACCTCCCATACGCGTTCTGGCACTCAACTGCTTTTTCTATTCCGGTGAGGATTAGTATTCGCGCCTTGCCTATTCCTACGAGGATTAGACATGCCGCCTTATTCTTGAATTGTGCCTCGCGCGTGTCGCCGTGCGCCCCACACTCGTCGTCCAGCACTTCTATGCCTACCCGGTCTAGGCTTGTGCCCATGCACACGCCATCCGCGTGCATGCCATCCGCACGCCCAGTGCGCCCCACTGCTCCCAGCACCCGTACGCGCTTGCGTGTGCCCAGCGCTACCTCACCTAGTGCCCATCGGTCGCTCGTTCCGCCGCAACAATCCCTCGCGCGCATCAACCACCCAACATCCACCCCTTGCGCACCACTTCGCCAAACCATCAAGCGCCATGCGCGTCTACGCCAATGCGCGTGTGCGCGCCCTTCTTGAATGGCTGGAGTCAGAGGGCCAAGGACAATGCGACTCCCCGCTTAGGTCAAGGACCGTCGAGTGGTCGTACTCGTGGAAAAAGGGTCATCGCACAACTTCATCAATGTCGACTTGTCTCAGAAGCTGAAGTTGTCCACCATGAAGATTGAGCCCTTTGAAGTTCGAGTAGCCAATGGTGAGAGGCTGCAATGCACTGAGTCCTTTCAAGGAGTGTCGATTAAGTTCCCAGGGGTTACTGTGAAGGCTGATCTCTATGCCTTACCCCTAGTCGGACCCGATGTTGTTTTGGGAGTCCAATGGCTAGAAGGATTAGGAAGGGTGACTACTGAATACCGCACAGGAATTATGGAGTTCAGGTCTGGAGGTAAACGAGTCACTCTCAAAGCTGGAGAAGAAAAGGTTGTTAAGGAGGTTGGATTGAAGTGTATCGAAAGAGTTTGGCGAGGTGGCTGCCAAATTTTTGCAGTAGTAGTCGAGAACACGGGGGCGCACGAAGGCTTGATCGAACGACATCAAGGAGATGTGCGCGAGCTTCTCGAGGAATTCAAAGGAGTACTGGGCGAGCCCAAGGGACTACCACCCCATTGGGAGTTCGACCACCGCATACCTCTATTCAATGAGCAGCATGCTGTACACGTCCACCCCTATAGGTACGCTCACTTCCAGAAAACTGAGATCGAAAGGCAAGTAGCTGAGATGCTAGAGTCTGGGTTAATTCATCATAGCTTGAGTCCATTTTCATCACCAGTTCTGTTAGCCAAGAAGAAAGATGGCACGTGGAGGTTTTGTACTGACTATCGTGCTCTGAATGCCGCGACTGCCAAGGACCGATTTCCTATTCCTAGTGTCGACGACATGCTCGATGAGTTGGCAGGATCATGCTATTTCTCAAAGCTCGACCTGAGAGCTGGTTATCATCAGATTCGACTCCACAAGGCCGACATTCCGAAGACAACTTTTCGTACGCATCAGGGGCATTATGAATATTTGGTGATGCCATTCAGGATGTGCAATGCCCCATCTACTTTTCAATTCGCTATGAATTCTATCTTCAAGGAGTATCTACATAAGTTTGTTCTAGTCTTCTTTGATGACATCTTGGTATATTCAAAGTCGTGGGCTGAGCATATTGAGCATAGAGAGTGGTGCTCGAAGTCTTGGAGGCTAACTCATTTCACATCAAGTCGTCCAAATGTTCGTTCAGGCAGGAGATGGTTGAGTACCTAGGCCACTTTATATCTCATGATGGCATGAAGGTTGATCCACAAAAGATAGAGGCTATGGTCGACTGGCCTAAGCCAACGAGTATCACGCAACTTCGAGGATTTCTAGGGCTCACGGGTTACTACAGAAAGTTTGTGAAGGATTATGGGACCATCGCCAAACCACTAACCGAGATGTCCAAGAAAGGCGAATTCCAGTGGACCAAGGCTAGCGAGGAAGCATTTGAGAAGCTAAAGGAGGCCATGACCACGATCCCTATGCTCGCAATGCCAAAGTTCGACATCCTGTTTGAGGTACACACTGATGCAAGCGATGTGAGAATTGGAGTCGTGCTAGTACAGGAGGGACGACCCTTAGCCTTTCTAAGCAAGGCGCTAGGCACGACTCGACTTTGGTTATCTGTGTACGTGAAAGAGATGCTAGCGATTGTCGAAGCCGTGAGGTGCTGGAGGCCTTACCTATTGGGGAGGCTATTTCGAATTGTGACCGACCAGCAGCCGCTCAAGCATCTGCTCGAGGAAAGGATTGTTACTTCCAAACAGCAGAAGTTTGTCTCGAAGCTTATGGGGTTTGACTTCGAGATAGTCTATCGGCTGGGCCGTCAGAATGCCGTAGCTGACGCACTATCCCGACGGACGGATGTCGTTGAACTCGCGGCTATCACCGGACCGACATGGGCCATTTGGGAAGAAGTTCGGAAGGCGCAAGAAGAGGATACTTATTGCCAGGAGCTGCTCCATGAGATCTAGACAGGAGGCACAACTACGGCTGACTACGAGCTGCACAATGGCCTATTACTCCACCGAGGCCGAGTATTTGTTCCCGAGAGTGGGCAACTACGTGAGAAGATCATGCAGCACTTCCACGATTCTAAGGTTGGAAGGCACTCGGGAGTTTACCGCACGTGGATGAGGATGGTCAATACCTTCTTTTGGCCTGGGCTGCAGGGCACACTCCGAGAGTATGTAGAACGATACAACGAGTGCCAACGCACCAAGGCAGACGCCAGGAAACCAAGCGGGCTGCTACAACCACTACCGGTACCCGAGGCAATTTGGGAAGACATCACTATGGATTTCATTGAAGGGCTGAAGTTCTAATGGGTTCAACGGGGTAATGGTCGTGGTAGATCGACTTACCAAGTATGCTCACTTCATACCCATCACCCATCCCTATACGGCAAAGTCTATCGCCAGGCCATTCATTGAATATGTGATGAAGTTGCATGGAGCTCCACGATCTATAGTTTCTGACCGAGACTAGATCTTTATGAGCAGCTTTTGGTCCGAATTTTTCAAACTGCAAGGGGCCAAGTTATCCATGAGCTCAGCATATGATCCCCAAACCGATGGAAAAACCGAGGTAACTAACCGAACCCTTGAGCAATATCTAAGGTTCTATGTCCACCAATTCCCGAAGAAGTGGGAAAATTTTTTGCCCTGGGCTGAGTACTGGTACAATACTACTTACCATGAGTCGACCAAGATGACTCCGTTCGAGTTAGTATATGGGCGCAAACCGCCAACACTAATCAATTACTCGGAAGGAGGCACGATCAACGATGAGGTCGGTTGAGAACTTGAAGAGCGAGATCTGATGTTGCGAGAGTTGAAGAAAAATCTCGAAGGCTCGATTAATGAAACCAAAGCCTTCGCAGATAGGGAAATGACGAGAGGAGAGTTTCGCGCCGGGCAAGTACGTCTACTTAAAGCTGCGACACGTTCAGACAACGCACGACAACACAAAGGGCAGCAAATAAGCTGGGAGTGTGGTACTATGGGCCTTATCAGATTCTGAAGCAAATTAATCAAGTCGCTTATCGTCTAGAGCTACCGGAAAGTTCTCAGATCCATACGGTCATACATGTCTCGCAGCTAAAGAGAAGCCTAGGAGAAGCGCACAAGTGGTACGAAGAGTTACCGGCGACTGCGACCGATAGAAGGGTCATTGTGCGTCCAAAACGTGCAATTGAATGCCACAAAGTCAGAAAAGCCGGTCGCTACCGCTGGAAGGTGCTAGTTGAGTGGGAAGAGTTGCCACCTGAGGAAGCCACATGGGAAGACCTAGACGAGATGCGCGATCAATTCCCGAATTTCGTCCTTGAGGACAAGGAAACACTTGAAGGAGACGGGAATGATACAGAAGTAGCTAGGCACCTCAAGAATGCCGCGAGTCGGGCCTATCATGCACGCAAACGGCTACCGCGAGTGACGGGCGAGACGCACACCCTTGAGCAGAGTGCCCGTGAGGAGCGCGAGAATGGCCAGCCAACGGGCGAGAATAACTGCGGGCAACTGGCGTGCGAGACGGGCGAGCGGGCGCACACTAGCGCAGGCGCGCATCAAGCGCAGGTGATGGGCACAGCGGGCGTGGGTATCGGAGAAGCGTGCGGCTAGGAGGCACACGCGAGGGACGAGGCCCTATGCCACGAGGCATGTGGTAAGGCAGAACGCGAAGCCTTACGCCGCAAGGAAAGAAGACTGGTGAGCGATCACGTGCGCAAGGGCGACGAAGGCGGGACAGACGTGCGCGCCACGCCAGGCGGCGGAACACGCGCAATTGGAGGCGGCGCCATAGTCCTTGAGGACTAGGGCCGTGGAAGGCGGTGTGCGAGTATGGCAGTGGGCGAGCGACCGAAGAGAAGAGAGAGAGTTTGAGTGGAGTGCAAGCCAAGTTATTTAGTTTCCATCTTACTTTATGATTTCTAGCTTAATTAGGATACTTCATATTTTAGTGCTTTATTAGTTCCCTAGGAAGATTAGGGCTAGATTTATTTTGTACCTATATAAAGGCCCCTTCCCCATGTTATTTATCATCATCAATTTTATCAATAAGAAATCAAGAACTTTTTTTCATTCTCTTGCTTTAGTTTTTCCACCAAAAATCCTATTGCAATTTTATTCGTTTAGAGGGGTGCGGCCTGTGAACCTTTAGGCAACTATCGACGATTCCAGGCACTGGTTTGTGGCTTATCGACAATGGGGATACGCGAGGCCTGCTGGGGGTAGCGTGCGGGGAAGACTTGGCCAGCAAGAAACCGAGGCTCCTAGGAGTCTTTTGAGCTGAAACTTCTCTAGATTATTCTCCCCTACTTGGAGTGCAAGTCAAGGCTTTCCAAGATCCATTAGTTATTTAGTTTCCTTATTGCTATATGATATCTAGATTGTTTAGGTTACTTACTATTTTATTGCTTTATTAGAGTTATAGTTAGATTAGGATTAGATCTAGTTAATGCCTATATAAAGGCCCTCCCTCTTGTTATTTTTCATGACGAATTGAATCTTCGAATAGTCTTAGTTAGTAGAAAATCGCAAAATTTTGTTCAAACAATTTGCTTTAGTTTTTCACCAAAATTCCATTGCAATTTTATTCGTTTCAAGAGGCGCGGTTGTGGCTCGAGAAGCACCTATCGGCGATTCAAGGCGCGGGCAAGCGGCTTATCGGTAATCGGGACACGCGATCTTCATCACCGCGCGCTCGCGCGCAGCCCGCATCCAGCTCGCGTGATGTGCAAGTGGCTAAGCAGCTCAAGAATGCCGTGAGTCGCGCCTATCATGCACGCAGACGGCTTGCGCGAGCTACGGGCGAGACGCACGCCCTTGAGCAGAGAGCCCGCGAGGAGCGCGAGAAGGGCCAGCCAACGGGCAAGAACGACTGCGGGCGACTGGCGTGCGAGACGGGTGAGC
>CACSLK010027813.1:3865595-3876110 GCA_902706635.1 Striga hermonthica | reverse complement strand
TAATTAACTGAGGCCTAGTTCGTTTACGACGATTAGTATAAAACAAACATCCCTCTTTGGGATCCTGTTCAATACATAAATGTACTAGTGCAACTAATCGGTCAAGACAAACCGTACGGTTGACACTACAACCGTTCCGATGGGTTGTTCAATTCCATCTAGGTTGTGAACCAATGATTCTTGTTTCGAAAGTAACTGATATAGTGATCTTCGGTACGCCCGATGACGACCCACTTATCTACATGCAAAACAACAGAACGTGGAACTTATTTAACCAAACATAATTTTCATTCATCAAGGAATAACAAGTGTAATATCCACTAAAGCAAAGCTTAAGTATATAACACCAACATCTTCATCATTGGTGCTTTCATTGAGAGGTGCTAGATCGTGTGTTTTTCTTCCTACCCCATTCACTTTCTTTTCTTCCCCCTTATTTTCGTCCCTATAAAAAAAAAATCTCACCAAAACGAGTCCAAGAAGCAAAGAGCGAAAGAAGAGAGGAAAGTCATGGCCAATAAGGAGATGAAGGACAAGATCGATAATCTTGACGCTCAGGTCCGTACCATGAGCGAAGGGCTCGACACCACCAAGGCCACGGTTCAAGAATTGATGGAAATCATGAACCGACGCTTCGACGAGATGGCACGCAGCATAGTGGTTCAGCAAGCCCCACGGCAGCACCACCGAGAGCAGCAGGAGAGGCGCCATGACCGCGAGCGGCCCAAGGAAGAGGATCAACAGCGCGGGGAACGGGAGCAGGAGGACGACTTCGACCGGCGGTCACAGGCATCCTACTTCCACGACCGACTGAAGCCCGACAAACCGCGACTCACGCTGTCCACCTTCACCAGCAATGATCCAGATGCATGGCTCAACCGGGCTATGCAATATTTTGAGCGCAACGAGACCGAAGGGCAAGATCGAATATGTTACGCGGCTTATTACCTCGATGGAGAGGCCAACGTCTTGTGGCAATGGCTCACAAGCATCTACCGCAAGCGACAGCGAGTCATCACATGGAACGATTTCGAGCGCGAGTTACTCACGCGTTTCGGTACATCCGACTATCACAACTATAATGAGACACTAACACGCATAAGGCAGACTGGCAGCTAGCGCGATTACTTAAAAGAATTCGAGCACTTGGCCTGTCGAGTACGATATTGGCCTGAAGCTGCATTAGTTGGAGCATTCGTAGGAGGCCTCAAGTTCGATCTAGCCGTAGAAGTTCGACTCGAGCGGCCAGAAACAATGCACGCAGCCATGGAGGTAGCCCGATGCCGCGAAGACCACCTAGCGGCCACGCGAAGGGGACGGGCGGACGTCCGCTATCCCGTAGCCCGACGCGCAGGTCCGGGCAGTGCGACCGCGGGCACACGGCCGGCCATCACCACTCGACCACCAGGGCCTGAAGTCAAACGACTAACCTTGGAGGAGATTAAGCGCCGACGCGAGAAGGGGCTCTGTTTCAAGTGCGAGGAGAAGTTCACCCCAGGCCACCAATGCAAGCAGGCTTTTGTCATTGACATCATCGACTCGGAGGAAGAAGAGTCCGAGACCGAAGAGGACCTAGAAGGTGAAGGCAAAGTCGAGGTGCCGGATGAAGAAGCCGAAATCTCAATGCACGCAATGGCTGGGACAAGAGGACCAAGGATGATGCGACTACCGGCATGGGTCAAGGATCGCCGAGTGGTTGTACTCGTGGAAAATGGGTCGTCACACAACTTCATCAACGCCACGCTATCCCAAAAGCTCAAGCTGCCGACAACCAAGATCGAGCCATTCAAAGTCCGAGTAGCCAACGAAGAGAGGCTGAAGTGCACTGAGTCTTTCCATGGGGTGCCGATAAAGTTCCAAGGGGTCACTATGAAGGCCGATCTCTAGGCCTTGCCCCTGGTCGAACCCGACGTTGTTTTAGGAATGCAATGGCTCGAAGGATTATGAAAGATGACCACCGACTACCAAACTGGGATCATGGAGTTCAGATCTGGAGGACAACGAGTCACACTGAAGGCTGGAGAGGAGAAATGTACCAAAGAGGTTGGTCTAAAAATCATAGAAAAGGTTTGGCGAGGTGGCGGCCAAATATTTGTAGTAGTAGTCGAGGACACAAGTGCGCACACGGACGAGGCCGAGCAGCAGCAAGGTGAGGTGCGCGAGCTACTCGAAGAATTCAATGATGTGTTGGACGAGCCTAGGGGTCTACCACCACATCGGGAGTTCGACCACCGCATACAATTAGTGAACGAGAAACACGCCGTGCACGTCCATCCTTACCGATATGCACACTTCCAGAAGACAGAGAACAAAAGGCAAGTGGGCGAGATGCTAGAGTCGGGGCTCATTCAACACAACTCTAGCCCATTCTCGTTGCTCGTACTACTTGCAAAGAAGAAGGACGTCACGTGGAGGTTCTGCACCGACTATCAAGCACTCAATGCCGCGACCATTAAGGATCGATTCCCCATCCCAAGTGTCGACGACATGCTCGACGAATTAAGAGGGTCTCGCTATTTCTCGAAGCTTGACCTTAGAGCTGGTTACCATCAGATCTGACTCCACAAGGCTGACATACGAAAGACGGCCTTTTGAACGCATCAGGGCCACTATGAGTATTTGGTGATGTCATTCGGTCTTGCAACGCTCCATCCACTTTTCAGTTCGCCATGAATTCCATCTTCAAGGAGCATTTATGCAAGTTCGTTTTGGTCTTCTTCGACGACATTCTGGTTTATTCAAAGACATGGGCCGAACACATCGACCACCTATGGATAGTATTCGAAATCTTGGAGGCCAACTCATTCCATATCAAGCCATCCAAGTGCTCGTTTGGACAGGAGATGGTCGAGTACCTAGGCCACTTTATTTCTCATGATGGCGTGAAGGTCGACTCAAGAAAGATCGAGGCAATGGTCGACTGGCCCAAGCCAACATGTCTCACGCAGCTACGAGGATTCCTAGGACTCACTGGATATTACCGAAAATTCGTGAAGGATTATGGGACCATCGCCAAGTCGCTGACTGAGATGACCAAGAAGGGCGGGTTCAAATGGACCGAGGCTAGTGAGGAGGCGTTTAAGAAGCTGAAGGGCGCGATGACTTCTATGTCGGTGCTAGCAATGCCAAAGTTCGATGTCTTGTTCGAGGTACATACGGATGCAAGTGACATAAGAATAGGAGCTGTGCTGGTGTAGGAAGGACGACCACTGGCCTATCTCAGCAAGGCACTGGGCACAACTCGATTAGGGCTATCTGTGTACGTGAAAGAGATGCTAGCAGTTGTCGAAGCCGTGAGATGCTGGAGGCCTTACCTATTGGGGCGACGATTTCGAATTGTAACTGACCAGCAGCCCTTCAAGCATCTACTCGAGTAGAGAATTGTTACATCCAAGCAGCAGAAGTTTGTCTCAAAACACGTGGGATTCTACTTCGAGATAGTCTACTGGCCAGGCCGACAGAATGCTGTTCTAGAGGCCCTATCCCGACGAACATACATAGCCGAGCTCGCGGCTATCACTGGACGAACATGGGCCATTTGGGAGGAAGTTCGAAAGGCGCAAGAGGAGGATACTTATTGCCAGGAGTTGCGCCGGGAGATCGAGGCAGGAGACACAACTACTGCTGACTACAAGCTGCACAATGGTCTACTACTTCACCGAGGCCGAGTATTTGTTCTCGATAGTGGGCAACTACATGCAAAGATCATGTAGCACTGCCATGACTCTAAGGTTGGAGGACACTCGGGAGTTTACCGCACATGGATGAGAATGGTCAATACCTTCTTCTGGCTAGGGCAGCAGGGCACGGTCCGAGAGTATGTCGCCCGATGCGACGAGTGCCAACGCACGAAGGCTGACGCAAGGCGACCAAGCGGGCTGCTGCAACCAATACCGGTACCCGAGGCGATTTGGGAAGACATTACTATGGATTTCATAGAAGGACTACCAGTTTCTGATGGGTTCAACGGTGTTATGGTCGTGGTGGATCGACTTACAAAGTATGCTCACTTCATACCCATCACCCATCCTTATACGGGGAAATCTATTGCCAAATTATTCATTGAATGTATGATGAAGCGGCATGGAGCACCCCGATCTATATTTTCGATCGAGACCGAATCTTTATGAGCAGCTTTTGGTCCGAGTTCTTCAAGCTGCAGGGGACCAAGTTGTCCATGAGTTCAGTATACCATCCGCAGATAGATGGACAAACGGAGGTAACCAACCGAACTCTTGAGTAGTATCTGAGGTGTTATGTCCATCAATTCCCGAAGAAGTGGGAAAATTTTCTGCCCTGGTCTGAGTATTGGTACAACACCACGTTCCATGAATCAACCAAGATGACGCCATTCGAGTTGGTATATGGGCGCAAACCACCGACGCTAATTAATTACTCGGAAGGAGGCGGGGTCAATAATGAGGTTGGTCGAGAACTTGAGGAGCGAGATTTGATGTTGCGAGAATTGAAGAAATATCTCGAAGGCTCGATCAATCGAACCAAAGCCTTCACGGATGGAAAACGGCGAGAAGAGAGATTTACGCCAGGCGAATTTGTCTATCTGAAGTTGTGACCATTCAGGCAGCGCACGACAGCACAAAGGGCGACAACAAAGCTAGAGGTGCGCTACTATGGAGCCTATCAGATTCTGGAGCGAATTGGTCAAGTAGCCTATCAACTGGAACTACCGGATAGTTCGCAAATCCATCCAGTCATCCATGTCTCACAGCTCAAAAAAAGTCTAGGAGAGGTGCACAAGTGGTGCGAAAGGTTACCGGCGACTGCGACTAATGGAAGGGTCATAGTGCGCCCAAAACATGCGATCGAATGTCACAAAGTAAGGAAAGCTGGACGCTACCGTTGGGAGGTACTGGTCGAATGGGAAGAATTGCCGCTGGAAGAAGCCACATGGGAAGACCTAAATAAGATGCGCGATCAATTCCCAAATTTCGTCCTTGAGGACAAGGAAACACTTGAAGGGGACGGGAATGATGCGGAAGTGGCTAGGCAGCTCAAGAATGCCGCGAGTCGCGCCTATCATGCACGCAGACGGCTAGCGCGAGCGACGGGCGAGACGCACCCCTTGAGTAGAGTGCCCGCGAGAAGCGCGAGAAGGGCCAGCCAACGGGCAAGAATGACTGCGGGCGACTGGCGTGCGAGACGGGAGAGCGGGCGCCAGCTGGCACAAGCACGTGACACGCGCAGGCGATAGACGCAGCGGGCGCAGGCGCGGGCGTAGGAGATGCGCGCTCCTGGGAAACACGCACGGGGTGTGAGACCACAGTCCTCGAGGCATGCGGCAAGGCGGGGAACCACGCGCGCAAGGGAGCAGCCAGCAGCGATGGCGCGCGCGACACGCCAGGTGGGCGTGATGAAGACCGTGTGTCCCGACTGTCGACAAGCCGCTCCCGCGCCTTAAATCGCTCGATAGGTGTTAGGAAGTCGCACACTCGCAGCCTTTCTAACGAATAAAGTTGCAAAAGAATTCAAGAAGAAAACTAGAGCAAAGAGTTTCAACAAAAGTTCGGGTTTTTTGTATTGATTTCTGAATTAATAAATTAACAAGAGGAAGGGCCTTTATATAGGCATCAACTAGATCTAATCCTAATATAACTATAACTCTAATAAAGCAATAAAATATTAAGTGTCCTAAACAAACTAGAAAACAAGGAAATAAAATATTAATCAAGCTATTTAATTTATTTCTTGCTTGCGCCCCAAACTGCCTTGCCCGCGTCCGCGTTGCCTAATCGCCCAAGGACTATGACTTCATGTTCCATTCCCGCGCACGCGTCCAGCAGCTCGCCTAATCCTCGCGCACCTAGGCAAGTTCGCGCGTGTACCCCATCGCCTGCGCGTTCAATCCCACGCTCGTCCCCGACAGTATCGCGCGCGTGTCCGTCCACGTATCGCGCCTCGCTGGCACGACGACTTAGCCTCCTTCGCGCATACCACGCGTGACTCGCTGCGTTCTTAAGTCTTCTCGCCGTGTCCGCATCATTCCCGTCCCCTTCAAGTGCTTCCTTGTCCTCAAGGAAGAAATCGGGGAACATCTCGCGCATCTCATCCCAGCTTTGCCACGTCGCTTCCTCGGTCGGCAAGTCCTCCCATTCGACGAGCACTTCCCAAAAATATTTCCCAGCCTTTTTGACTTGCCTGTACTCCATAGCGCGGCTCGGCCGTACCATAACCTGCCCGTCCGGCGCGACCGCGGGTAGTCGATCCTTCGCTGCGTGCATCTCGTCGAGTTGTTGCTTGAGTTGTGAGACGTGTATAACTGGATGAATGTGGGAATCGTCCGGCAACTCAAGTCGATAAGCAACCTTCCCAATCTTGGCCAAAAGTTTATAGGGCCCGTAATATCAAACTCTGAGCTTGGTCGCGGCCCTTTGCGTGGCCGTCCTTTGCCGAAACGGCCTCAACTTCAAGTATACCCAGTCCCCGAGCTCGAACTCCATATCGCGCCGCTTGCCATCATGATACGCTTTCATCCTATTGATCGAGCAACTCTCGATCGACCTCATCATTCACGGTGCTCCCCATCGAGTAACTCATGATCGTCGGCGGTTTGCGTTCCTACACCAACTCAAACGGCGTCGCCTTAGTCGAGCTATGGTAAGTGGTGTTATACCAATACTCGGCCCAAGGTAAATAATCTCCCACCGCTTTGGAAACTGATGCACATAGCACCTAAGGTACTGCTCGAGCGTGCGATTGGTCACCTCTGTCTGTTCGTCGGTTTGTGGATGATAAGCCGAGCTCATACTTAGCTCGGTTCCCTGTAATTTAAAGAACTCCGACCAAAAACTACTCATAAATATCTGATCCCGGTCGGACACAATCGACCGTGGTACCCCATGCAACTTCATCACATATTCAACAAACAATTTCGCTATAGACTTAGCCGTGTATGGATGAGTAAGTGGAATAAAATGTGCATACTTGGTAAGGCGGTCGACTACCACCATGACTCCATTGAACCCATTTGAGAGTGGTAACCCCTCGATAAAATCCATGGTGATGTCCTCCCAAATACGTGTGGGAACCGGCAATGGTTGGAGCAGCCCGCCTGGTCGACGTGCGTCTGCCTTAGTGCGTTGGCACTCATCACATCGCCCAACGTAGTCTCGCACATCACCCCTCAGCCTTGGCCAATAAAAGTGCTTGCAATTCTCATCCATGTTCGGAACACCCCTGAGTGCCCTCCAAACTTCGAGTCGTGGAAGTGTCGGATGATGTCCTCGCGCAACGATCCCACCTCAGGCACGACGACTCGCTCATGATAAAGGAGCAAGCCATCGTGCATGTCATGGTCCTCGTCCTCGTCGTGTCCCTCGTTCAGCTTCTCGATCACATCCCGGCAATGTGCATCGTCGTCTTGTGCCTTCCGAAGCTCGTCCCAAACGGCCCACGTCGGCCCTGTCACTGCGTCGAGCTCGGCCACGTCTTCCCGGCGAGACAATGCATCGGCCACGGTGTTCTGGCGACCTGGCCGATACACTATCTCGATGTCGAACCCCATCAATTTGGACACGAACTTCTACTGCTCAGGCGTCACGATCCTTTGCTCGAGCAACTGCTTGAGCGGCTGCTGGTCCGTAATAATTCGAAAGCGTCGCCCAAGCAAGTTTGGTCTCCACACGCGTACGGACTCGACCACGGCTAGCATCTCCTTTACGTACGCGGACAGCCCCAAGCGCGCCAGCCCGAGTGCCTTGCTGAGATAGGCCAAGGGTCGCCCTTCCTGCACTAGAACCGCCCCGATCCCAATATCCCTCGCATCCGAGTAAATCTCGAACAACACATCAAACTTCGGCATTGCGAGCACGGGCGTGGTCGTCATGGCCTCTTTCAGCTCCTCGAAAGCCTTCTCGCTCGCCTCCGTCCACTTGAATGCTCCCTTCTTCGTCATCTCCGTGAGTGGCTTCGCGATGGTCCCATAGTCTTTTACGAATTTCCGATAGTAGCCCGTGAGACCAAGGAACCCTCGCAACTGCGTCAAGCTTGTGGGTTTCGGCCATCCCACCATCGCTTCAATCTTCCTTGGGTCCACCTTGACACCATCATGAGAAATAAAGTGCCCAAGGTACTCGACCACTTCCTGAGCAAAGGAGCACTTGGACGGCTTGATATAAAATGAGTTAGCCGCCAAAATCTTCAAAGCAACTCGCAAGTGTTCGAGATGATCTGTCCATGTTTTCCAGTACACCAAAATGTCATCAGAGAATACAAACACAAACTTACGAAGGTATTCCTTGAAGATTGAATTCATCGCAAACTGGAATGTCGACGGCGCATTGCATAAACCAAAAGGCATCACGAGATATTCGTAGTGCCCTTGGTGCGTGCGAAAAGCCGTCTTGGGCACGTCCTCCTTGGCCAACCTGATCTGATGGTAGCCCGCGCGTAGGTCGAGCTTGGAGAAGTAACGCGCGCCACCCAACTCGTCCAGCATATCGTCGACACTTGGAATGGAAAAACGATCCTTCACAGTAGCCGTATTGAGAGCGCAGTAGTCCGTACAGAACCGCCAAGTTCCGTCCTTCTTCTTTGCGAGCAACACCGGTGACGAGAACGGGCTCGAGCTATGCTGGATGAGCCCTGACTCGAGCATCTCGCCCACCTGCCGCTCGATCTTCGTCTTTTGGAAGTGTGCGTATCGATACGGATGCACGTGTACTGCTCGACCTTCCTCGACCAAAGGTATGCGGTGGTCGAACTCCCGATGCAGCGGCAATCCCTTGGGCTCGTCGAGGACCTGATCGAACTCCTCGAGCAAGTCACGCACCTCGCGCTGCCTCTCCTCGACCTCCCCATTGTTGAGGACCTGGTCGAACTCCTCGACTGTCTGCTCGACCACGACAGCGTACAACTGCCCGCCACCTCGTCACACCTTCTCGATGCTTTTTAGACCAACCTCCCTGGTCGATCCTTCGTTTGCTTTCAAGGTGACCAGCCTATCATCGGTCTCGAACTTCATCACACCCTTCTGGTAATTAGTCGTCACATCTCCTAGTCCCTCGAGCCACTGCACCCCAAGCACCACATCCGGTCCCACCAAAGGTAAGGCAAACAAATCCGCTTTCACCGTCACTCCTTGAAACTTGATCGGCACGCCCCGGTACATCTCCGAGCACCGCAAGCGCTCGCCATTCGCCACCCTAACCTCGAACTGCTCAATCGTGGTCGTGGGCAACTTGAGTTTCTGCGAGAGAGTCGCATTAATGAAATTGTGCGACGACCCATTGTCCACGAGTACCGTAACCCGCCGATCCTTCAACCACGCCGGTAGCTTCATAGTCCTCGGGCCTTTAGTGCCCGCCATCGCAAGGACTGAGATCTTGGCCTCGTCATTGAGCACCTCGACCTCCATCTCCCGTTCTTCCTCGATCACCTGCTCCTCGTCATCCGAGTCCATGAACTCGATTAAGAAATTCTGCTTACACTGATGTCCCGGTGTGTACTTTTCCTCGCACCGGAAACACAGCCCCTTCTCACGTCTCCGTGCCATCTCCTCCTCCGTCAACCTCTTCACCTCGGTTGCCGGTGGCCTAAAGGTGTCCGGCGGCCTCGTGTTCGCACTAGGTGCGGCCACGGTCACCGGCACACGCCGCGGCTCCGGGACACGAAAATCCGCCCGTCTTCTTCGAGTCGCGGCCAAGTGATCCTCCCGTCTCCTACCAACCTCCATGGCCTTGTGCATGGTCTCCTGCCTCTCCAATCACACTTCGGCCGCGAGATCATACCTAAGCCCTCCAACAAACGCGCCAACAAGCGCGCTCTCCGGCCACCCGCGAACTCGGCACGCCAATCTCTCGAACTCCTTTTGGTAGTCACGTACACTCCCCGTCTGTCGGATCCGAGTCAGTGCCTCGTCGTGGTTATGATAATCTGAGTTCCCAAAACGCGTAAGGAGCTCGCGTTCAAAATCTTCCCAACGGATCGGTTGTTGCCGCCCGCGATACACGCACGTGAGCCACTGCCACCATACGTTGGCCTCACCATCTAAATAGTACGCGGCATACCGAACCCAGTCACGTTGTGGCATCTCATTTAAGTCGAAGAATTGCACTGCCCTGTTCAGCCATGCGTCGGGGTTGGCTCCCGTGAACGTCGAGAGCACGATCCTCGGTTTCTCGACGCGGGCTCGCTCCTGTATGTTCGACGCCTGCGACCGCTGTTCGTATTCTTCCTCCTCCTCGGGGTTGTGATCAGCCCGCTGCTGCTTCTGTTGCCTTAGACGCTCGCGTGCGTTCACCCGTGGTGGCTCCTGCTGCTGCTGTCGCTGGAACCCGCGCAACACCTTCTCAGGGCGCTGCTCGAGGCGAGCCACGGCAGCGTTGGTGCTGATCTGTCACTCGTCCAGAGATCCAAACCGATCCTCCATGCTTTTCGCTTATGGCATTGAATTGGCCTTCCAAACCTTCAACCTTTTCCTTCAACTCTCGATTGGCCATATCTTTTCTGGCTTGCCTACGTTCTCGACTTCCCGGACTAATTTTGATTGATTTTTTT
>CACSLK010027813.1:3844428-3855636 GCA_902706635.1 Striga hermonthica | reverse complement strand
TAAGGACCAATCATGTACTATTGTAACATGAAAATACTTATTCGACAAGACAAATCTTTCATTAAGTATTTTCATACGGTCATGTTCAGTGAACTTGTTCTCTAACAAGCGCTCACATATATATACTTGCGTCCCACGCTAATGTTGATGGAATGCAACATTCTTGTCCTACAAGCATACATACTATGTGCAATTCTTTTATGGATTATTCGATATCCCATCTCGAAACATCCATCGAATTGGAACTTTATTTAAGATCACGGCTTTCAAGATATGTTCCATGATTACCATCTCTATGCGCAACCATATCTTATAACCATAAATGATCTAGGGATTTTATCTTAAGTGCAATTATATGATAAATGCATACTCTTAAGATAAAGTAATGCCTTTTAATTAATATAATTCCAATAGATTGTATTTACAAGTAGAATACATCCAATCAAAATTGGAACGCTGGGTATACTACTCTAACATTCTCCCACTTGCCCTAGTTCCAATTATTCATGTATCTTAGGCCCATCTTCTCAAGATGCCCCTCGAATACTTTGTGTGATAAGGGCTTAGTCAAGGGGTCTGCTATATTTTCTGCTGAGTCGACTCGCTCCATCACGACGTCGCCTCTACCAATGATCTCTCTTATCAAATGGTATCGTCTCATAATATGCTTGGATCTTTGATGAGATCTTGGCTCCTTTGCTTGCGCAATAGCCCCATTGTTATCACAATAAATCGTTATTGGATCAACAACGGATGGTACTACACCCAACCCTTGGATGAAGTTCCTTATCCAAACAGCTTCTTTTGCAGCATCGGATGCAGCAATATATTCAGCCTCTGTAGTAGAGTCAGCAATTGTTTTTTGTTTGGAACTTTTCCAACTAACTGTTGCTCCATTCAGAGTAGATAAGTACCTAGACATGGATTTAAAGTCATCTTTATCGGACTGAAAACCAGAATCAGTAAAGCATTCTAATTTCAATTCTCCATTGTCGTATACCATAAAGATATCCTAAGTCCTTCGTAAGTACTTACGAATATTCTTAACGGCTTTCCAGTGTTCTTCACCTGGATTAGACTGATATCTGCTCGTTACACTTAGTGCATGAGCAACATCAGGTCTTGTACATAACATCGCATACATAATGCTACCAAAAGCAGATGCATAAGGTATATGATTCATCCGTTCTCTTTCTTCATGTGTCTTTGGAGACATTATCTTAGAAAGAGAAACCCCATGACTCATTGGAATATATCCACGTTTGGATTCTTCCATACTAATCCGCTTTAGTACCTTATGTACGTAGACTGGGATAGTCCGATCATCCTTTTAAATCTATCTCTATAGATTTTTATCCCTAGGATAAAGGATGCTTCTCCCAAGTCTTTCATGGAAAACTGTTTAGACAACCATGTCCTAGTTGATTGTAACATCCCTACATCATTCCCAATGAGTAGTATGTCATCAACATAAAGAACAACAAATACAACTGCACTCCCACTAACCTTCTTATAAACACATGGTTCATCCGGATTCTTATGAAAGTCAAACGTTCGATAGTTTCATCAAACCGGATGTTCCAACTCCTTGAAGCTTGTTTAAGTCCATAAATAGACCTTTGAAGTTTACAAACCATTTGTTCACTCCCACTGGATATGAAACCTTCCGGCTGTTTCATATAAATGTCTTCCTTAATGTTTCCATTAAGAAAAGCCGTTTTCACATCCATTTGCCATATCTCGTAGTCATAATACGCAACTATGGCTAGCAATATCCGAATAGACTTAAGCATTGCTACTGGTGAAAAAGTTTCATCATAATCAATTCCTTGCTTTTGAGTATAACCTTTAGCAACCAGTCTTGCTTTAAAAGTGTTTACTTCTCCATCTCCACCACGTTTTCGCTTGTAAACCCATTTACAACCTATGGGTACAATACCCTGTGGTGGTTCAACCAAAGTCCATACTTTGTTTGAATACATGGAATCTATTTCGGATTGCGTAGCTTCTTGCCATTTATCTGAATCAATGTCCAACATTGCCTCATCATAGCTTATTGGATCATTATCCAAAAGGAGTCCCTCTTCATTGTCTTTTGACAATAGGTATAACCTTTCAGGCGCCCTAGAAATCCTTTCGGATCTTCGAAGAGGTTGTGTTTCGGATGGTCCAGTCTCTACTGGTATGTTATTTGTGGTACTTAGTGGAATTTCTTGTGGTTCTTCATTAAGTTCTACAACTCCGCCATTCTTAGAGAGACATTCTTCCTCTAAAAATAAAGCATTCCTCGAAACAAACACCTTTTGTTCAGAGGGGTCATAGAAATAGTACCCAATAGACTCTTTTGGATACCCCACAAATTTGCATAAGATGGATCTCATATCCAACTTACCTCCCACTAACTGCTTCACATAAGCAGTACAACCCCATACTTTTAAATATTTGTACGAGGATGTTTTGCCATACCATATCTCATATGGTGTGCTGGGTACAGCTTTACTTGGCACTCTATTCAAAATATGTGCTGCTGTTTCTAAGGCATAACCCCAGAATGAAAGAGGTAAATCAGTGGAACTCATCATCGATCGAACCATGTCTAACAATGTTCGATTCCTCCTTTATGAAACCCCATTGAGTTGTGGAGTTCCAGGAGGTGTCCACTGTGAAATAATCCCATTATCTCTTAAATAATCAAGAAACTCATTGGTTAAGTATTCACCACCTCGATCCGATCGAAGAACTTTAATACTACGACCAATTTGTTTCTCCACTTCATTTCTGAATTCTTTGAACTTTTCAAATACTTCAGATTTGTACCTTAATAGGTATACATAACCATACCGTGAATAATCATCAGTAAAAGTTATGAAGTAGTGGTAGTTCCCCTTGGCACTAACATTTAGTGGTCCACAAACATCTTTATGAATCAAATCCAACAGACCTTTAGCTCGCTCCACTTGTCCTACAAATGGTGATTTAGTCATTTTACCTTTAAGACATGACTCACAAGTAGGCAACCTTTCCTCTCCCCTAAGGTCGAGTTTTGGTCCTAATTTGTGAATCCTCTTTTCAGATATATGACCTAATCTAGCATGCCAAATTGTGAATGAATTATGATTATTAAATTTCCTTTTATTTTGTTGAATAGTTAGGATGGGACTTTGTGGTGTAATGGTATATAACCCATTTGTCAAATTTCCGGAATAAATAAAAGTTGTATCTTTGAAAATGGAACATCTTCCATTCTCAATTACGAACTTAAAACCTTCTCTATCCAGTGTTGGAATAGAAATAATGTTTCTTATTAAATCCGGAACATACAAACAATTTGTAAGACAAATCTTTACATCATTATTTAAAGCTAGATAAACAGTCCCAATTGCTTTGGCAGCAACCTTTGCTCCATTGCCCATCCTTAGGATTGTTTCATTATCTTCTAGCTTGTTACTTCTTGCCATCATCTGTAAATCATTGCAAATATGTGAGCCACAGCCGGTATCTAATACCCAAGAAGAATCGTTAACTAATAAGTTAACTTCAACAAAATAAATACCTGAACTCTTCAGGCTAGCAAGATACTCCTTGCAGTTCCTCTTTCAGTGCCCAGTTTTACCACAATGATAACATCCATGATTCGACTGAGGTTTAACCTTTTCTTTGTTCCTCCCTTTGTCGTTATTTGCCTTCCTATTAGGTTTATTGGGAACCTTTCCCTTCCCCTTCCTTTTCTTAGACTTTACAGTCTTTGATCCAGAAGAAGATCCAACAAGAAGCACCGGCTTATCTTTTTTAATCATGGATTCAGCCGTCTTTAACATATTCACTAACTCAGGGAGAGAAGTCTCCATGTTATGCATGTTAAAGTTAACGACAAAGCTGTCAAATGACAGAGGCAGAGATTTCAGCATGAGGTCCACATAGAGTTCATTATCCATAATGACTCCTAGGGACGAAAGCCTTTCAACAAGAGCTATCATCTTCAGCCCATGATCATGAACTGAAGAGCCCTCGGTCATACGACACCTGAAAAGTTCCTTAGATATCTGATATCTAATCTGCCGCGTCCTATCACCATACAACTCTTGTAAGTGTAGGAGTATTTCAGAAGCATCATTCAGTAATTCGTTATGTCTCTGCAACTCATTAGACATTGATGCTAACATGTAGCACCGAGCTTGGAGGTTGTCATCTTTATGACGTAAATACGCTCCATATTCATCCGAAGTCTGATCTTCGGGTGGAGGAGGAGGAGTTGTATCCAATACATAATCCCTCTTCTTCGATTGAAGAACAATTTTAAGGTTCCTTAGCCAATCGTTAAAATTGGGTCCAGTTAATTTATTTTGTTCAAGGATACTTGCGATTGGATTTTTAGCCATTTAGTAGATTGATCTACAAAACAACACACGAAGCAGAAAATAATTAGACTATGGAATTCATATTCATTTAATATTAGGTTTTTAAATATTAAATGTCTCCCACTAATTTAATTAAAACCCTATTTTAATTATGAAAATCTAATTTTCATAGTGGGCTTGAAGTCCAATAAAAATATTCCATATCCCAAGAATATGAGTACGCATGGAACATTTATACTGGTAGTCAAATTTTTGACAATTGTATCAATATACAACCTTCAAGATATTTTGCCTCACCTTTCCTTATATACCTCAAGAATATGACCGTATATATTACTCGGTGTCAAATCAAACCCATCAAAACTTTCATGATAACGACCCACCAGAGTGTCCCATGACTCATGGTCAACACAAAGAGGAATCCGTCTCACAAGTATCAATATACGTAGTAGGGATCACAGCTTTCGAAACAAAAACCACCCCACGACTCATGGTCAGTGATAGAGCATCGTAGCATCTCATGTCGTGTACTTTTTGATGGAAGGCCTGGATTAATAAGTCCCAGCTTATTTTTATCCATTATTGATATGATATGAATTAATCTTATTAATTCTTTAGGGTTCCGTGATCTCATCATTTACCATCTTTACGTTTATTTACCATTTCATCCATGGCATGAATCGAAAACATAAATAAACCTAACATACATCTAATGCATGCATACGGTGGGATGATCATGTCCTTGCCTATACGACCCATTCGAGCCAAAATGGGTCTATGCCTATGTACGTGATAAAACAAATAAATAGAACTACTTCTATTACAATTCATTTTATCTACCCGTACAAGCACAGGCCTTCGAGATTTTCAACTTGTAAAATTACCCACACTATCGTGGGCCTTTCGCATCGAACGGTCTCCACCTTTGATCTAATCTTGCTAACGATACAAAAATTTAAAATTTTACTAATCAAATCTCAAGAGACTCGCAGGTCTCGATAAATTACATTCATTCAATCTTATTGAATAATATACAACATTCAAACATATTGAATAAAACATGCAAACATTCAATCATATTGAAATAAAATGCATCCATTCATTCATTATGTGTATTAGGCTCATGATCATCCCTAAAAAACATTCATCACATGAATAATTTTTTTTTTTTATTTTTGTCAAGTCGCGACTCGCGACTTTCGCGACTCGCGACTCCATGTCGCGACTCGCGACCTCAACTCGCGACTCGCGAGACGAACAGAGGCTAATCCAGAAAAACTCGCGACTCGCGAACATGTCGCGACTTATCTCGTGACTCGCGACCCATGTCGCAATGTATCTCGCGACTCGCGATAAACTGGGGCTCGAAAAATTTGAATTCTCGACTTGTAAACAACAAGTCGCGACTCGCGACTCTATGTCGCGACTCGCGACTTGTTTCGCGATTTTTTTTTATTTTATAATTAATATGTTTATCAAATAAACATTTAATTATCTTGTTTATCATATAAACATGAAACAAATCAAAAACTATTTTTAAAGATGATAACCATGGCTCTGATACCACTGTTGGATTCGCATGTACCGTACGAGCTATACGCAGCGGAATTTAAAATTTTTTTAAAACATGTATTTAACAAATAAATACATAACTCGTACATACATATGGCGAATTAACAGATCGTCATCTTTAAAAACATGTAATAATACAAATTTTGATTTGTTTGATAGTAAATACAATATTTACCGTTAATCTTGAACTCCTTCAAAATCGTAGATGGATTGAGGAAATCGGTTTCCGGATTGGTAACGTCACTTCACTTCTTGTGCTTGTGGTTACTCGCTTTAGGAATCCACGTGTCTTCCCTCTAAATGTATCCACCTTTCAAATTCCGGTTCCGATAGCCTCTTTCTTCGCTAGTAGAAAAGTATCGGTTTTGTATAGGAATATTAAATTAGATAATAATTTTGGGAGATAATTTAAGAACTCTTTCTTATATTGTATTTGAAGAACTTTTCTTCTTTTCAACTCTTTGGAGAAATTCAAGACTTAGCTTAAAAACACTTAGCAATTTATGCAAACAATTTGCATCTATTTATACTAAACTTTTTAGCATAAAATAATCAATATTTAGTAATATTTAAATAAAATCTGATTTTATTTAAATAAGATTACTAACTATTGACTTTTATATAATAAACAATGTGGAGTGGTTCTCAACCTCTCTTAACCACAATTTATTATAATCCTTTCATTATTTTTAATCTTTAAATCATATTTAAAGATAAAATAATAAAATAATAAATCTGAAAATTTATTATATTACTTTCTCCCAATATTATCTAATTTATAATAATCATATTATTTATTTTGGATTGGAAATTAAAATCCAATTTTAATTTCCAACTTATTATTTTAGTAATTACTTTAATTACTAAAGTAATATCCAAAATACAATTAATCAATCTTATTGATTGATTTAGTATATTCCTTTTAATTGACATCTAATCAAAATTAGATTTTTGTCAATTAATTCTACCTCTTTAGAAATACAAATATTCACCATCATTCAAAAATTGGTGTGACCTTTTAGGTTCACAATTAATACTAGTAGTGGGTTTACAACTCTTTGTAATTTGAGTTAATCTTTATTAACTCTTATTCATGAATTAACCCCTTAATTCATGAACCCACATATCATGGGAACACCTAGCAAGTAGCATGAATCTAGTATTAAGTGAATGGCGAGTAAACCTATTTTGATTACAATTACATACATGTAAAATCCTTTCGACATCCAATTTCCCGATTAAATCTTGGGTATGATTTTAGTCGAAACCCAAATTGATTTAATAACTATGATTCTATTTCATGTTTAGTAATTCGTTTATGAATCTCTATTCATCCCGCCTTGGCCAAGGACTTTGAATTACTAACTATGAAACACATAGGAAATTCACTTATCTTCATAAGTGTCGAATCCTTTGTTGGCCACTAACAAACTTCCATACATATTAACATAATACCCAAAATATCCCTTTATACGATTGTGCTAGCAACCAAAAGGATAAATCAAAGTAGAATGTAATATGCACAAAGTTACCATTGTGCCTCAAGTCTAAGGACCAATCATGTACTATTGTAACATGAAAATACTTATTCGACAAGACAAATCTTTCATTAAGTATTTTCATACGGTCATGTTCAGTGAACTTGTTCTCTAACAAGCACTCACATATATATACTTGCGTCCCACGCTAATGTTGATGGAATGCAACATTCTTGTCCAACAAGCATACATACTATGTGCAATTCTTTTATGGATTATTCGATATCCCATCTCGAAACATCCATCGAATTGGAACTTTATTTAAGATCATGGCTTTCAAGATATGTTCCATGATTACCATCTCTATGCGCAACCATATCTTATAAACATAAGTGATCTAGGGATTTTATCTTAAGTGCAATTATATGATAAATGCTTACTCTTAAGATAAAGTAATGCCTTTTAATTAATATAATTCCAATAGATTGTATTTACAAGTAGAATACATCCAATCAAAATTGGAACGTTGGGTATACTACTCTAACACAATCTGCATCTGAGAAAACTCTTTAATAAGTTGGTTATGTCAAGTGATACAACAGGCCAACCCACCCTTCGCCTTACGACTTAGGGCATCTGCTACGACATTCGCTTTTCCCGGATGATACCAGATAGTGCAATCATAATCTTTCACCAGCTCCAACCATCTTCTTTGACGCATATTGAGCTCTTTCTGCGTGAATATATATTGCAAACTCTTGTGATCAGTGAATATTTCACACGGGCCACCATAGAGATAATGCCTCCAAATCTTGAGTGTGTGCACTATCGCTGCCAACTCTAAATTCATGAGTTGGATAATTCTGCTCCTGTGGTTTTAATTGTGCGAAGCATATGCAACAACTTGAACATCTTGCATGCGTACACATCCCAGACCCCTTTTCGAAGCATCACTATAAATAGTGAAACTTCTAGTAGGATCTGGAATAATCAGCACTAGAGTTGATGTAAGCTTCTTCTTAAGCTCTTGGAAACTCTTTTCACAACGATTGGACCACTCGAACTTCACAGATTTTCTCGTTAAATTTGTCAAAGGAAGAGCAATCTTTGAAAACCCCTCGATATATCTACGATAATAACCTGCTAATCCGAGAAAACTTCGAACTTCTGATGGATTCTTTGGCACTGACCAGTTTTGAATTGCAGCGATCTTCGCTGGATCCACTTCTATGCCTCTCTCAGTGATAATATGGCCTAAGAATGCCACTTTCTTCAGCCAGAACTCACACTTAGAGAATTTGGCATACAACTTCTCCTTTCTAAGGGTACTGAGAACAACCCTCAGATGTTGCTCGTGCTCTTCTTGACTCTTGGAATAGACCAAAATATCATCAATAAAGACAATGACAAATTGATCTAAATACTTATGGAAAACACGGTTCATCAAGTCCATGAACACCGCTGGTGCATTACTTACCCCAAACGGCATCACCACAAACTCGTAATGACCGTATCTTGTCCGAAACGCCATTTTAGCTATGTCAGATTCTTTAATCTTCAGTTGATGATAGCCTGAGCGTAAATCTATCTTTGAAAATACGCAAGCTCCTCTCAACTGATCGAACAAATCATCTATCCATGGAAGCAGATATTTATTCTTTATTGTTAACCGGTTCAAATCCCGATAATCGATACACATCCTCATTGATCCATCCTTCTTCTTGACAAACAAGACAGGTGCCCCCCAAGGTGAAACACTTGGTCTGATGAAACCAAGTTTCAACAACTCTTGAATTTGAGTCTTCAACTCTTGTAATTCCTTTGGTTCCATCTGATATGGTGCCTTCGACACAGGTGCTGCTCCGGGAACAAGGTCGATTGTGAACTCCACCTGCCTGTTGGGGGGTCCTCCTGGTAGTTGGTCCGGGAAAACATCCACAAACTCACGAACAATTGGAATGTCATGAGGTGTTTGTGCTCTCGAATTTTCGTCGACAATGCTCACCAAGTAGCCTTGGCAATCCTCCCGTTTTATGATCTTCCTCGCCATCGCCATGGAAATCACCCTAGGCAACGTTCGCGTCTTCGAGTCGAAGAAAGAAATTTGATCATCCTCTAAAGGATAAAGAATCACCTCCCGGTCATGGCAACAAATATCAGCACAATAACGTGTTAGTCAATCCATACCAAGTATGAGGTCAAAGTCCTTCATCTCGTTAACGTACGCGCCGACCTCCAAGATTCGCCCTCCAATATTGAGTCTAAGGTTATCTACCTTAGAACTCGTCACTATTTTCCGTCCTGAGGCTAGACTTACCTCAAGAGGGTCAACAATGTTAATGAGTTGAGCTCCTATGATTTCTATACATTGTTTTGACACGAACGAATGCGTCGCTCCTGTGTCAAGCAATGCAAAAATAGGAATATTGTTCAGAATAATCATCCCAGACATAGTACCATGGTTCTGTTCTGCCTGAGCCTGCTCCACAGCATACACTTGAGCTTGCTGCCCTGCTCTCCCCTGCTGCTGAGGTTTCCCCTGAATTCTCTGCTGCTGCCTATCTGGACAATCCCGAAGGGCATGTCCAGGCTTCTGACAGAAAAAGCAAATGTTCTGTCCTGCTAGAAATTCTCCAGGATGAGTGCGTCCACATTTGCCACAAGCTGGAAACTGTGGTCGGTTAACTGGACCTTGCTATAATATCCCGATATTTTAATCGGTATAATTACGTTTAATTCCGATATAATAATGTTTATGGTTTATTATTTTCAGAATTAATTGAGTTCAGTCGGGATTACCGAAATCTATTTTCGACGTACCGTTTACGTCCGAAATAATTTTGGTAATTAAGTATTATGTTTAATTAAATAATTAAACATAGATTGTGATTAATTAAGTCAATTAATCACCAATTAAGCCTAAATGCCGTGAGATTATTGAGCTAAATGCCGTGGGTTTCTTAAGCTTGAGGAAATGAGATTTGTTCATTCAAGTCATGCCATTTGTCAAGTCTAGAGGATGATTAGTCATCATAAGATTTATGAGCTTCAAGCAAGTGTTAAAGGGAGATTTAGCCACATCTTCCCATCATCACCAAGCTTCTCCTCCGGTTTGTATATAAAGGGACACTTAGAGGAAATTTTGGTCATTTCTCCCTTAAGAACTCCGAGCAGAATACCTTCTCTTTACGTCCCCTTCAGCAGCCTTATAGATAAAGTAAATTTTCCCTTAAAGTCTACTCAATCGCACGGCAAAGCTTGGCCTATCGCACGGAGTCACGCGAGGAAGGAAGCACGCTTAAGTTCCGAGTTTCGACGAGCCATCAGCGAGGTAAATCCCTCCTTAGGTCATGATCATATTAATTAAGTTATTTCAAGGATAAACGTTCGGATTAATTGCGAGAATTTTGAGTAAAATCTTGTAAAGGCCGAACGTATTTGAGTTAGATTATCACCGAACAATCTTTGATTTCTCTCGGCAACTTTCGAACCAAAATCATTTAAATGTTCAGTTTAGTCCATTTTGTGTTCATTATGATCAGGTTGTTGAATTAAGATGAAGTATAACCGAGGAAATGGCCCCAGCCGACGCCCGCGCCTATCGCGCGTGGCCTCGGGTGGCCTCGGGCTGTGGCTATACCTTCAGTAACCCTCATGTCCTGCTCGTGTGGTTTTGTTTTAAACCATTTATAAGTGATATTCAGGTTATATTGTTCGGTGGTTGCCGTAGAAATAAGTAGTTCGGCCGGGAGACGGCGTATAGCCGTCGGCGGCGCACGGGCGTCCGCCACGGCCTTTCA